>JAMAKE010000127.1:0-50512 GCA_023628695.1 Nectriaceae sp. PG4201 | reverse complement strand
ATTATTTTTAACATTCTTATAAAAAGAGTTATATAAAAGTCATTCTTCTAGCTTTTTAATTAATTTATTAAATTTTTTAGAAATTAAAAAACTTAAAAAAAAACAGTGCGAATAAGCTTTTTCTTAATAACTTTTTAAAAAAAGATATTTAAATTTTAAGAAAATTCTATAGTAGATTGTCTTTTTTAATTAACTTTATTTTAAATTTTAAGTTATTTTAAGCTTATTTTGAATTTTTAGAAAATGTCTAAAACTTATAATTTAAGGTGTAAATTTCAAATGGCCGCTCGCTTATCCTGGCCGTTCGCTTATCATATACGTTATTCAGAACAGATTGACATGTTTCATAGGAAACTCTATTTGATATAACATTAAAACCAAGCTACAGGCCTCATATATTATAATAATTATGATAAATATGTTCATTCCAATATTAATGTTCAGACACTAGACCAAGTTAAAGAGCTTATAGCATCAGATATATAAGATCGGAGCTATGAGATCGGAGCTATGAGATCGGGGTTATGAGATCGGGGTTATGAGATCGGGGTTATGAGATCGGGGTTATGAAATCGGGGTTATGAAATCTCGGCGTTTATTTATGAAATCGGCGTTATGAAGTCGGATTTACCACAAAAGCTCGTACTGTACCTCTGTAACTGCGCTCCCCTTTGGAAGTATTAAAGCCGCTACGCTCTCTATAAGTCTCTCAGTATAGAGGCCGCTATCCACAACGATTGATCACAGTGAGTATCAACCTGATATAGAGTCGCACCTTGTCCTAAGGTGCCATCAAATCCGGAATGCCTCTACCGACTAGACGCCTTGGCGCCGATGGCCCACTTGTCACAGCTATCGGTTTTGGGATGATGGGAATCAGTTCGTTCTACGGAGCGACGGAACCAGATGAAGAACGTCTAAAAGTGCTCGATCACTTGTATCAAACCGGAGAACGGTTTTGGGACACTGCCAACGTGTACGGCGACAGTGAAGATTTAATCGGCAAATGGTTTGAGCGCAATCCCGAAAAGCGAACGGACATTTTTCTCGCTACCAAGTTCGGCAACCTTGGAGGAGGAGCGGCTCGAAATGATCCGGAGTTCGCCGCAGAATGTATTGAAGCGAGCTTGGCCCGTCTAAAGACTGACTATGTAGACCTTTTCTACGTGCATCGGGTGGACTATAATACCCCAATTGAAGTGACCGTGCGCGGCATGGTTAAGCTAAAAAAGTAAGTTTAATCATTGCAGCATCCATGCTTCCACGGACCAAAATGCAACAAGGGCATTCGCTTACAGTCACTCGACAGTGAGGGCAAGACGAGACACATCGGACTCTCTGAGGTGTCTGCTCAGACACTAAAGCGGGCACACGCAGTCCACCCAATCGCAGCAGTACAGATGGAGTACAGCCCATTTGCGCTTGAGGTAGAGCTGGCAGAAACGAACATGCTACAAACATGCAAAAATCTCGGCGTTGCGCTAGTCGCTTACTCCCCCCTTGGACGTGGTATGCTCACCGGTCAGTTCAAGTCGCCCAATGATTTCGAAGAAGGCGACTTCCGACGCAACATTCCACGATTTTCTGCTGAGAACTTCTCAAAAAGCTTGGAGCTAGTCCATAAGCTGAGAGATATTGCTGCTCGCAAGGATGCAACCGCAGCGCAAGTAGTTCTCGCATGGCTCTTAAGGCAGTGGGATATGGTTATTCCTATCCCAGGCACAAAGAAAGTCAAGTATTATGACGAGAATATGGGGAGCCTCGCGTTGGAAATCAACGACAAAGAAGATCAGGAAATTAGGGAAGCAGTTAAGGAGGCAGCGATCACAGGGGAGAGATATCCTCCAGGGTGGAGCGTATCCCTCTTCGCAGACACAGTGCCTTTCAAATAACAGGGTGGTAGAAATAGAGCAGCATTCGAGACTGGACCTAGCATTAACTGGTTACGCTCATACACTTAAATCTGTGATTTATTTCTTAATTTATCACTGAGGCTCTATACGTTCAGTATTATTAAATGACTAATATCTGTCACACTGTGGGGGACTATTTAACTCACCCTTTGTCTAATAGGTGAGTATGCATCGACTGGGATATCACGTTTGGTACAGCTTGCTGCAACGCTCTTGATCAGATATCCTCCATCTGGATAGTACCGATAGTAGCATCGAGGGCAACATGACCTGCTATGCCGTTCCATCCTGAAGAAACATCTTCAAACTGACGCCACCCTTAACAACAATGGTGACTTCCTCAGTATCCTCATGGCCATTGGAAAACAATTTCTAATCAAAGTCATCCTATTAAATTCGGGAGCCCCACAGCGGCGAAGCGATTCCAAATCGGAGACCGCGTCGCACCATACTTTTTTGTCAATCTTATCAAAGGAACGGAAGAGGAGCAACATTATTTAACCCTGGGTGGAGACGTTGGTGGCGTCCTGAGTGAGTACGCCGTCATTTCGGAAGACCTTCTACTGCACCTATCAAGTTATTTACAGTAGGGTGTCATAAGTCTGAGAACGCACCCCACACCCAGCCACCTATGCATTCAACAAGTATAACTTCAACTAGCCAAAACATTACTAAAATATAGGTATTTTTTGAATTGAAATATGCATCCGAGAGCTCTCATTCTGCTCTTAAATATTTGGTATACCAACCCCGGGCCTAGCGCACAGCGGCAAGTCGTTGCGGCAATGACTCAATTAGCCTCCGAATGAGAGACTGGGGTATTGCTGCCCACGCCAACTTCAAGCATCTAATGAGCTCTTCTATATCTATTATATTACCTTTAAGGTTATATATATATAAGGGAATATAGTATATAGTTTGGCCTTAAGAGCTTTCTAAATATATTTAATTGGATTTAAATTAAGTAAGTATATAAGCTAGTCAATATATTTAATTCTATGCTATTGAAGCTACTTAAGGGTCCCCTTAAAGTTATAAATTCTTGCATTATCTTGCTAAATTGCCTTATGCCGTTATATAAAGGAAGAAGCCTCTTTAATAAAGCTTTTAAATAGCTCTTAGCAATATAGCTGCAATAGGAAGCTATTTTATCTATAGTTATAATAATAAGGGGGGTTCTTCCTATCTTCTAGATGCCTGCCTATATTATAAGAGAGATATAAGCCTTTCTATAGACTATTATATTAATTAAATTCTTAAGGAACTTCTTATAAGGCTTTTTAAAGACTTAATTGCATTTATAATTAATTTAATTTTAAATATTATATTTATTAAAGAAGATAGTCTAAGAGCTAAGTTAAAATATAATCTTAAGCATTAACTTTATCTACTTATACCTCTATCAATTCCTCGATATCTTCCTTTTAACCTTATAACTAAGTAAGCTAGCTTCTTGCTATTTCCTTTGATATAGGAATCCATTGCATAGCCCTCCATTTACATCTATAATTGCAGCGGACGATGCGCTTGATTGTTCGCAATGAGACTCGCCCACCCATTCAGCCTTTGAGCGCATCATATATGATTTTCCAGTCCCGTTTCAATAGTAAAAGGATGTAATTGACCTCTGCCTTCGTAAGCTTAGGAGTCCTTCCGGGCCTAGGCTTATCCCCGAATGTTCATTGTTTTTTCCAGCGTTGAAAGGTATTGAAGACAACGGAAGGTGAGGTGTTGAAGTCAGCCGCGACGCTGCGATAGCATTTGCCGCGATGCACAGCCTCGCACATCAAGACTCGAGACTCTAAGTTGAATTCATGATTGCGTTGACGATTTCCACTTATAATGGTACCAAAACTGCGTTCATCCGACATCTCGATGTTGAGTTATTTGATGTTGAAGAAGAAGAGGGTGTCGCGGTGAAACGCGACGCGCGACCGTGTAGTAGGGTCACGTTCTCAGACTTATGTCACCCTACTGTATCATAGGATGAAGTGAGAACGAGTTTGGGCAGGCATAAGAACAAACGTCATATCCTCTTCGGATAAGAAGATCGGAGAGATCAAGAGCTTAGCCCTCTGATTGAAGATATCAACTATAGTAGACATTTGCATTTCGTAAAAGTTGCCCTAAGCAATTTCCAAATTATACATGGCCTTGAGCTGATGCTGCTTTAACCTGAGCGGTAGGTGAGCCTAGTATGTGTACTTAGCGCAGTATGAAGTAACGTAAGTCCCCATAACTTGGCCACCCCCTTATATTGGCCAGGTCATTTTCATAGGATCTTTAAGATAAAATAAGCTTTAAATAACATAACAAAAGCTATATAAATATAAAAAGTTTAAATAAGAATATTTAACTATTAATTATTAAGTAACACTACGTTTAGGGACGACGGGTATTTGCGATTACTTCGGAGAGAGAGCCAAGCGCAACCTGAGTCTGGACTTTAACTGTGGTCGTATTGGACTATGGCTTCTCGGATGTAATTTGAGTTTTGGAAAGAAGAGTATTCAAGCACAATTTGTAAACTTGGAATTGGCAACTCTGCCAACAGGCCTAATCGAAATGAGATCACCTTCTTTCCAATGGCTTTGCTCGAATGCCACGGATGATTCTTGGAGTAACGCGAGAAGCGATCGTGGAAAATGGAGTCTCATCACATGTTTAGGAGACGTTAAAAAATGGGCAAACTTTCACAGTAATATGTCTCCGACAAAAATACCTTAGTCCTAAGTAGAACATATTCAATGACACCATCTAATGTTGAGTCTCGCGGATAGACTCATGTTTTTCTGACTGCTTCCTCTCGTCATGGATATAGGTATACATGAATGATGGGCCTGGATAATGTTTGGTCGCGTGTATCAGCCACCACACACCTGTAATGAACACCACACCACCCAGGATGACGCAGTTGTAATTCATCGTAGTGGCATCGAATGGTAAGGAAAGAGCTGTAGAGGAGTCAACAGTTGTTCGAGTGACGCTAGGTGGAAATAATAACTTTGACAGGTGATACTTACGGAAGCAAAAGAATATGTCAAAGAATACGATAAGCAGAACCGCAAGCCCATTTATAGGAAACCCCAAATTATTAAGATGAAATGGTCCTGTGGGAAAATGCTTGCGTCCGGTAACAAGGTTGCAAGCGAAGGGTATCGCATACGAGACGGTGCTGATAATAATGAAGGATCCAGTAAGATTGCTAAACCCTACTGAACTGCCCAGAGGAATAGCACCGAGGCCTGAAGCAATGACTGCCACAAATAAAGTCGCTTCAACTGGACAACTCAAAGCCTCATTGACTCTACCGAACGTTCCTGAAAGTGGCACAGCATTGTCTCTGGCTAATGCCCAATAAGCCCGAGAGTTCGTCAATACAGTGCCGATACAGCAGCAAAGAGACGAGAGGAAGATAATGAATAGGAGCGCAAACGTAGCACCCGAACTTCCAGTCGCCTGGCGATATATCCCAGCAAGCGGGAATGTGTTCACTCCACTCTGTAAAACGGAGATGTCAGAAATAGCGTAGCCGAGCACAATGGCAAAAGCGAGACCATATAGGCCCCCAAGTCCGATTTGGAGAAAAATTGCTTTTGGCAAATCCCTCTTTGGGTTCGCGACTTCTTCAGCCATGTGCGTAATAGAATCTGGTGTTCCGATGGTAAAGGCGCCGTTTAGAACTCCAACCAAGAAGGCAACACCCCCGTCCCAGCCAGTCACATTGTTCTCATTGAAGGAGCCCCAAACGAAGTGATTCGATGCGTGTTGAGAAGGCATTGCTGCTACAACGATGATGGTTACTATGCCGCCGATAACCACGAGAAACAAGCCGAGATTTTGGGTATAGGGAATCAATCGGTTCGCGAGGATAATCGCCAGGGTGCTGAACCACAGCACCAAGAGATACGCGACATAAACATGCCATGCCGCTGGGGAGTAGTCCGTTGCATAGGTCGCGTACAACTGCACGGCTATGTTTGCCGATATCTGGATCAAGGATGCTAAGCCAAACATCCACCCGTAGAAATTGATCCAACCCGCAAAGAAGCCTGCCATTCGTCCCCATTTCGGACCGGCGGCGAGAGTCGCCCAATGGTAAACGCCTCCGGAGGTTGGAAATGATGATGCTAGCTTTTACACGTCAGAACCGGCTTGTTTTAAACTTCAGGGGCTATGCACACCTCAGCCAGGCTCAGCCCGATAAATGTGTAGTAGAACAATGCAACGATGAGACCGTAGATGACCCCGGGAGGGCCACCATTTACTAGCAGCGCCAAGAAGTTAGCATTCTCGCCTGATGACATGTAAAAACATTTCGGAAGCTCTTACATAGTGAGACGGATATTGAGGAACCTAGAACCACCCAGGCGTTGTTGACCGTAACCGCAACTCCCGTTAGCCCTAGGAGCCCGTACTGCCGGGCTAGCTGGTCTTTGTGGCCCGAAGCATTCATTCGAACGTCGCTTTCAGCAACAGCAATCGCGTCCTCGTTGACATCTCTTTCCTTCAGAACACCAACTGCAATTTTGTCGGCTCCTTTGTATTCTTCCATGATCCTTGCGGCGAGTAACGCTTCTCGTGAGGTCCCTTCAATGTGTAGGAATGGTCAACAAAGAGAGTAGCTGAAATCGCTCGGAAATTCTCCGTCTCTTATAAAGAGATTCTGTGGCAAAGAACTGCGAGGGAAAAGCAGAGTTAGTTTGTCAATGCCGCGGTCAAATCTGATGTGATCTTATTACAGATGGGGGTTTCAGCGATAAATAAGCAAAATAATGGGGAGACTTCGTATAAGTCAGGGGGAAAGATAACAGCAGATTACTGTACCAATGCGCTCTTTGTTGGCAAAGGGTTTTTTCCCTGGTTTGTAGCTGCTAGATTCATATTCCGGCATCTGGATGGTGGCAAACGACTTAGTGCCCATAGCTGCTCCTGTTATCATGACTATGAAGGATCCTTGGGAGGCTTGATGGAGGCTGTAGACTAACTTGAAGCTAGCCCCTGCATGCCTTATCAGCAGTACACAACGTGAAGCCTTTGACATCTCACAAGGGTCTTATCGGATGCCACTTAAGGTGGGGCATGGAGCACTTTTACTTCCACGTGTAACTTCTCAACGATAAGACTAGCATGAGAGGGCAATGATCATTTAGTAGCACTTGCTCGGTAGTTGCATTTATCTGTCTATCAGGGAACCTTGCTCTTGTAGAGTGACTGTGCGGGGCCATGATCTAAACCTCAGCTTCGTCAATGGGTTCACTTCCCATGCCACCATCCTCTAGCCTATCTGCTGCTTTCTGAACTTCTGTATCCCAATTGCTCATGCCGACGATAATCCACTCCAAAAGGCCAACAAGTGAGAGTGCCACGCATTGCCCCATCCATAACCCAGATAAACCCCATCCATGGAAAGCAAGGTAGACGCCTCCAGGCAATGCACCCCCATAATAACTAACACAGTTCACGAGCGCCCCTACCCACTGACGTCCCATGCCTCTCAGCGCTCCGCCGCAACTGCCATTTAACCCATCTGCTATCTGAAACAAGGCGACATAGGGCATGATCTTGGCTACGAGTGCGACCACTTGCACGTCGTCGTTGAACAGCCGTCCAATGACATTTTTAGTTGACAGTAGGACAGTGAGGATGACGGTACCGAAAAAGACAGATAGTATAGCTGCCGAGTGCGCCGAACGCCTTGCCCCCAAAGGGTCTTGAGCCCCCAATAAGTTACCAAGCCGCGCAGACGCTGCTACACCCAGTCCAAAAGGGATGGTATTGATGATTTGATCTGCTGTCATGACGACGGACTGGGCAGCCAGCGGGATCGTGCCAAGACGGCCAGCAGCAAGAGCTACAATCTCGAAAGCCCACCACTCTGTCCCAACATGGATGACGCCGAGAAAGGCAAGCCTCGTAAAGGGCCAAAGGTTCACGAGTGCTCGCCTTGGAGCAAAGCCATTCCAGCACTCTTTCCCTTCGATAAAGGCAGCATAGGCGACCAGGAGCAGGAAAGAGAGCCAGTAGGAAATCCCAGTTGCCAAGGGTGCGCCATAGAGACCGAACCCCAATGGGTAAACAAAAAGATAGTTAAGCAGCGCATTAAGCGGGGAGGTTATGAGGAGAGCATAGGTGCCCGGCGTGTAAATTCCTTGTGCTTGGAGATACTTCTTCATGCATTCGAACCAGATATATCCCAAACCACCCGGGATGAGCAGCTGCAAAAATCTGGAGCTGTGTGCGCAGATGAATTCTTCCTGGCCCAAGGCATGGAAGATGTGCTCAGAGAAGCACCAGATAATAGCTACTACCGCATAGAAGGCCGTCAGGACAAAGAAACCCCGTTGAAGGAGAATTCCTAGGTTGTGCTTGTCTTTTGATGCCGTGAAACTGCTCGAAGCCAAGGTGTCGAGAGCGGTAGTTCCACCAAGAGCAATGAGCCATGCTGTTGCCATAGCAAACATGTAAGAGAAGGCAGCAGTGGCCAATGCCTCGGGGGATAGACGACCAACGACCAGGATGGATACCGTCTGCAAGCTGTTTTGTAGCATGTAGGCCAAGATGACTGGGACAGAGGCTTTGGTCAGAAACCACATCTCGAGCCCCCATTCAACATACTGTGGGCGTACAGTCGACTGGTGAACCGATGCACGGGGAATCAGGGGGGTTGACTCATCTGAAGACGGCTCCGACATCTCCAGTGTGCGTGACGATAACCATTTTGAGAAAGACATTTCTTAAACTTGTCCTTTGCAACCTTGTAGGATATGTTGCGTGCTTGGTGTTGGCAACGAGAGGTGGAAAGGCTTGAGTTGAGTACTTGGCGGTAGTACAAAATACGAGCTGAAAGCAAGGTAGTGCTAGCCTTTTTGTTTCAAACCAAGCCTCAAAGGTCTTGGTCATTTTCTGGACACCGGGTGTTATGAGAATATGGCTCTCCTAAACAATGACGGATAAGTCATAATCCCAGCTGGATAATTGCCATATCGTTGAAGAAACAGGAAGATTTCGTATTCGATAAGTTTCCGATATAATGATAACAGCGGGCCTGTAGAAAGTACTTTAGACTGCAGCCTTATCAAATGCGGGATTACTCGAGAAGCTAGCCGGCATGCAACCCTCCAGCCAGCTGCTTCACATGTCACGAAGTGCCAATTGATTATCTAGGATGCGTCTGTGAAGCTTTAGATCGAGATTATAGACTATCATCCAAGAGATACCACAATCCACCAGCTCCTTTTGGTAATTTAGCCACAATGTGGAGAATGTATGGTTGAATCCCGGTGTGGGTCTCGATGTTCGACACTGTCGAAGTGTGCTAACCACATTTAGTCCTTTACGCGCAACGGCGTAGCGGGACAAGATGCTATGCCAGGTGATATTGACAGAGTTCTGTCCGATTTTCAATCATGACAGGGGATGGGGTAAACTCGGCACAGCTAATAATGGGTTTACTCGCAGATATTTGTCAGACGATCATTTTTCCTGGTTGTAGCCCAAGGACATAAATACTAGCTCTGCCCTTGCCCATAAATACACCAGATACTTGTCTTACGCAGTCTATGACAGTTTTCACGTGCCATGATTTCCAAGACCATTATCGCTTTGAGCTGGGTAGCTATTGCCACAGCACATGGGGGGCATGAGCAGGGGACTCTGTCGGGGCCTCTCCAGTCCTTGTGGTATAATACATTACCTGGAGATGGTGGCACCCAGGTCCGTTTACGATTGCTATCATGGGTCTTCTGCGACTGTTCTGATGATTTTTAGGCCGATTCTGTCTTCTCCGGCATTTCCACCTTCGGGCGTTTGCCATATCAGCCCTGTCTAAGTCATGGAAGCATCAAGTACGATATCGCCTTCATTGGTCAGTGATACACAAGCCGACTAGTATGTCATCGACACTAAGATTCTTGCAGGTGCTCCCTTCGATACCGGCACTTCATACCGTCCAGGCGCTCGATTCGGACCCTCAGGCATTCGCCAAGGCTCTCGTCGATTGAATCTCTAGTATGACACACTCAGTTTGAATACCACTTCGAATCGCTGTTGACAAGGACTTTTAGTGGAGGTTATAATGTGCCTCTCGCTACGAATCCATTCAATAGCTGGGCAACTGTCTTAGATTGCGGGGATATTCCGGTTACCTCGTAGGATTTTTTTGAAAACCTTAATAGGGATGGTAGATTGACATATGCACAGATACGACAACACCTTTGCTCTTCAGCAAATTGAAGAAGGGCATTTTACCATTTTGTCCCGGTCCCCGGCGACTGATGCACACAAGAAAGGACCAGCAAAGAAGGACAAGACTTTGCCTCGAGTCATCACTCTCGGTGGAGACCACACGATTACTCTTCCACTGCTTCGGTCGATCAATCGTGCTTATGGGCCTGTATCGGTAATTCATTTTGATAGCCACCTGGATACTTGTAAGATCTAGCTCCCTTTAGTGCGAAAATCCCATCTAATCCTAGTCCATAGGGAAGCCCAAAGTATTCGGCGGCTCCCCGTCCGAGGTCGCTAGCATCAATCACGGCACCTATTTCTATCATGCGGCAATGGAGGGATTGCTTACCAACGACACCAATATCCACGCCGGTATCAGAACAACTCTCAGTGGACCTAGCGATTATGATAATGACGGCTACTGTGGTTTTGAGATTGTTGAGGCACGAGAAATTGATACCATTGGAACAGACGGAATCATTGAGAGGATAATCAAACGTGTTGGTACGACACAGCCGGTTTATCTTTCTATTGATATCGACACCTTGGACCCCGCCTTCGCGCCCGCCACTGGTACGCCTGAGACGGGAGGATGGTCCACTAGGGAGTTGAGGACGATTCTTCGAGGTTTGGAGAATATCAATTTGATCGCCGCAGACATTGTGGAAGTCGCTGTAAGTGTTGTCACCCACACTGTTGCTTCCCAGCTAAAACAACGCACGCAGCCGGCATATGACACGAATGCAGAGCATACCACGATGGCAGCCGCAGATGTCCTCTACGAGGTAATGAGTATGATGGTCAAGAAGGGGCCTCTAAGCAGAATGATTGACGGTGGCAATGATGCTGAAGAGTTATAAAACCAGTAGGGCACCCAGACCTTGTTGTCTAGTACTATATCCTCAAGTACGTTCTTCAGTATTAGTGCTTATAGAGAAGTTAGTCAGCTAAAACGACTGCTGCTACAAAATCCAAGGATAAAATCTCATGAACTCCTCAAGTGGGCCTTCATGTAGCTAGCAGATAAGAGCGTGCCAAGCCTCTTCAACTGAACTTGACACGAGCGAGGCAAATCGGATATTTTAAAACAATATAATGTTGTACTGTAACTCTTCTATGCCAAGTATGTGTATTAGCCTCGAATGTATGAAGATATGGGCCTGGGTAATTCACTTACTCAGCAACTGACTAGCACACAATTTGCCGTCAAAGTCTTCCCGATCTTTCCTGATTTTCCATATATCTTCAAGGGCTCGTCGAACAATCCGCACGTGGAGTGAACCAAGGCACACCTCGAGCTTCTCAATTTTGTCAATGACGAAGGCCCTCTGGTCGTCACTGAAAGCCTCACAGCCAATAGTGAAAAGAGGCATGGACATTGCCACCCAAGTGTTGTTAGGTTGACCCTGCGTCATGTTACTGATCATCTCATTGATTGCCTCCACGGCAGACTGAATTGGTTGCGATCCAGAGGGCATATTGTACAGCTGCCGATATAAATGAATCAATGTGGCTTGCTGAAATGATTTGTGGCAGAGGGAAAAGTTCCGACCAGATTCAGGTGATAGTTCCGACGATATTGAAACCCCTGGTGGTGCCTTGGCATCTCGGGATATCATTCCCTGGACTTTTCCGAGCAGAATATCGGCTTCGGAATGCGTGACCTGTTGGCCCCCATAATCGAAGCTGGCCAGCTGATTAATTTGCTGCAGAACGCCGAGAACTTCTTCGCTGTATCCCAGGAACCCGTCTATTTTTGGGCTCAGAGTCAGTACCGGGTCAGAAGCACGAGAGGTAGCCATGCTCATGATTGTTGAATGTTCGGAAATAGTAAGAGGCGGTAGGTATGGCAGTGTTTGAAGAGAAAGATATAACAGATAAAGATGCCTCATGGCTGACTGGGCTGGTCCTGGATTTGCGACGAACTGTTGATAGGCTTGAGCGCTGCTGAGAATGGCTTTGACTCCTTGGAGATGAATCCGCCAAGACGACACCTCTTGCTGCCCAGCAAACACGTCCGCTAGACACCAGATAAGACAAGTTGCCAACAAGATCTCATCCATCTGCCCATTTCCCAAAGCTGTCCTCAATAATGATAGGCCCGAGGATTGCAAGTGTTCCATCACCCGAGATATATCGATGCCATCAACTTCTGACAAACCTCTTGATAAAAACCCGGCGGCTGATAGCGCGAGGCTTGCTGACAGTAGATGGGGTGATTGGAGCATCGCGGGGACTAAGCCCCTGCAAAGATCCTCATGTATTGACGGATGGCATGAAAGGGAGGCCAGAATATCCTTGGCAAAGTAATTCAGCAACCTTCGGTATCTCTGGGGTACGGGCACACCGTTGGGCAGGCATTGAGGTATTGAAGCAAGTGCCTCATGAGATGCTTCTGTGATGACTTTCGTGCCATAAACAAAGCCGCCGTCATCAGCATCTAATCTATGTAAGCCTATATCTCATAGTGCACAAAGGGAGCTTGTAAGTCGTACATATTGTTTCCGCGGAATCTCTTTGGGGGAATAAACACTTTCCGAAGCATGACTTCTTGAACTTGCGACCACCCCAGACAAGCCTCAGTGAGTAATTGCAAGTTCGATTGAAAACCGAGCATTGGCCACACGTTGGCTTTTTCTCATCACATTTCCTCCGCCTCTTTCGACACTCCTCGCACCCTTGCCGAGATCTTCTCCCAGGCATATAGCGAGTCGTTGGTCGCCCTTGATATGATACAAGGTAGGGAGAGAAGCTCTCCACAAAAGTTAGGCTTATTTCGGTGAGGGCTTCAATGCATTCCACTACTTACGTGCCAATTTATAATTGGTTAAACCAAGAATATATGACCAGGGGATGGAGCAATTTCGCTTCCCTCCTCGTCTATAGACATTGCGGCATCTATCCTGAACACTGTTGCCGTTGGAATAGTTGCGCCAAATCTGAATAATGGGGGTGGATGCGAATTTGTACCCTCAGGAGTAGATAAGCAATTGCCGAGAGAGACAATAGATAAGCACCCTGGCTGCCCCCACCTCCGAAAGACCACCGCCAATAGGGAAGGCTTTTGCTGGGTTGTCTGTTGTAATACCGTTGCTAAACAGAGTAGCGTTATCAAAGGCCAAGTCTAACATGTGTCAGTGGTAGCAGGCTCCGTTGGGATAAATCTAAGGAGGATCAGGCGTGAGATACTGGTGTGAGATCCGCGAATCCGGTGTCATCAGCAGAGAATTTGCGAGTCTATCGCTTGACAAGGGAGTTTCCTTCGAATCATAGTACCACATAGCCTAACCCAATAGGTTGAAACTATATTGTCGAAGATCTGAGCGACAAAACGGACCTGCGGCGCATAGGAAGTGTGCGTTTACACTTCATGGTTGGTACATCAAAATAGCCCTTCCCGCTTACTTGAATGGCCATTTTCTTCTTTTGAGCCACTTTCAATGCGGGGAAAAGGCGGGGGAATGGAGGAGTAAATATGGGAAGATGCAGATAGACATTAAAAAGTCATTGGTAAATTTGTTTATCCGCGATTAGTAAGGAAAAGGTAGATATGCGTGATACTTTTCCATCCGTAAGTCAGGCCTATCCAACCGTCACGCAGTGCTATATGAACGCTATAATTGCCTGACGAATCATTATACTCAGCATGTACATCAGCTACACGTAAAGCCATCTCTTCCATATGGAGATAATGTTTCTAACGCACGAGGTTTTTATAAAAGGGTTGAGATGGAAACAGTAGTATCACGATGGCGCAATACATCCACAATGGGATATGCAAATAATGGGGCTTCATTAAACCCTTGTAACAGGTACTTCGTACCCGGCACTGGGACTCCACTTATTCTGAGCTGTTGTAAATTCCTTTCTAGGTAAAGCGTCGATTGTCCCGATCTACCTATCCTACAAGTGCTTGTAAATTCCTTTCTGAGTATAGTTCGTTTTGCTAGGTATCTCTCTTCTGTAGGCTCCTTAACATTCCCTTCCGAGCATAGGTTGTCATACCCTATATCTCCTTATATTAAGCTCGTGTAAATTCCTTGTTGAGTTTAGAAGCTTGCCACTGCTAAATTAACTCCAGGAACAAATGCACCCCATGTCTTTGCACATGTCCATGTTCGTTGTTTCGTCCCATGTGTGACGATCGAGGTTAGCGATACGGAATAAACCTTGGTCGTAGGGTTGATGTTTGCAGATGTATCGAGGCGTTGGGAGAAATGATGCGCAAGGTACTTGTCACGTCTGATAATAGTCAATTAAAGGATGATTGAGGTAATCAAGTTGTATTGATAGCTGAGGACCTCTCCTACCTAATGAGTGGACATTACCTATTCCTATATGTGAGTGAATGTTTGTTGGATCGTCATGATCGTGCTACGATTCACACGATCATGTTCTAATTGGCTACAACTTACTTGTTTGGTGGTTTGTTGGTTTGCACGCTTAGTGGGGTCGTGTGGGCCAGGTCTTTTGACCTGGGTCGTGACACCACGGGTGTTCATAAGTTAGGTCGTTTCGGGTAACGTGGAATGAGCATCACGGGATTTTCTTAAATACGTCTCATTTTTATTCTGACATGTTCTCATATTAAGTAGTAGCTAGGTCTCTATTTCTTTTTCTTTTTTGGTATATTGTCTTGATTGCTAATTACTTGGGCATCCTAACTTGTGCAAAATAAGTGGACAGAAGCAAGCCGTGACGTAAAGTTCTCCCATTGAGTAAAGTTATATGTAGAAGTAACCTCCTTATTAGACCTAACTCTAATTCACTTTTAGGTCTTCTAATGTTAGAGATAATTTAGACCATTCCTCTGCAAATTCCAACATTGCGAATACTTTTACTGAATATGCCTCTGCAGAGCATATGGAAATGCTGCCTGTTGCACGTACTATAGCTTATGCCATCTTTTAGAGGACAGATAATTATATGTAAGTACCACCGCACCCATCTCAGTATCGTTTATAAATGTACATCATCTAGAGCAAACACATATATTTGGAAGAGGAAAAAAAGCCTGTCACTGAAACAGTTTGGTGTATTAAGACGCAAAAGGGGAGAGAAAGAATCTCTACATGGAGATCTACAGCTGTCGTCGCTCTGGCCTACCATGGATGACACCTCTGGCTTTGCTATCTAAGGATCGATCTGGTAAACATCCTGGCTCACGTAGAAGGATTGCACAATGCAGCGTTGCAAGGTGTAAGTTTGTGGCGTAAAGGTTTTGTTTTGGCGACCCAATGCGTAGCCCGGCGAAGTGCTCAGAAGCCAATAGACGCAACTTGGAGTGACCGTTCTTGGCATCTTTTGGTAGATGGCCCAAATAAATTGCAGGTGTGGTTATACTTATTGGTACTAGTGAGCTGAAAAACTCAGATTGGTGTATGAAACATGCGGCTTTTGCTCAGCTCCTCTAGCAAATAAATTTCTGGGCGCGACATGCAGCCATTGCCAAAAGAGAGTGGTAACACAAAATCTCAAGATATTATCCATATTGGTTATGTTGGCGCGCGCCAACAGAAGGCATTTTTCCGAGACCAGGCTGCTTGATCGAAAATCACAATTGGCCCCGACATAATGTGGCTGTATGCTAGTCCTAATTCCAAAACCATGGCTTGATCCATAATCTGCAGCCTGCTTTTATATTAGTGATAAGTGTCTAAATTTGCCAGAGCCTGACCCAAATGATGGTCATGCTCAGAAAAGTTCTCGCCATGCTTGGGCTTAAAAACGGAGGCATATGGCAACCAAGAATCTCCCGGGTGTCACAGTTGACTTTCCCCTACAACCCCCGTCGTTTGCTTTCCTCTTTGCACCACTATGCCTATATTGTATTGGAAACCCGTTCTGGTCATTTTATGTATAGCCTCTTCATTGGTATTTTCTGCCGTTGTTACGTGGGTCTCAACAACAAAACGATTATCGTGTTCGTTTCATCAAAGAGTATCGAACCTACATCTCAATCGTCATCCAGGTTCTTTCAACCGTTTTGTCTATAAGCCAGACTTATGTCGTTGGAAGCCTCATATCATTCTCAACAAATGCTCAGTTAGCTTCAGAGCGCAAACGCCCCACGCTCGACAGCTTAAAACTCCGGCAAGCCATGGCAGTCAGGTCCCCTATCTTCGAATGGCAAACCAAGATGATTTCATTCATATCCATTCTGTGGCTACTAGCATCACAGCTCCCTGCAGCTCTTTGGGCTGGATCTATAACGCCTGTTTTAACAGAGGTCCAGTACAAAGCCCAGATCCCGGTTCCAAACTACAGCGCATTAACATCACAATACTGGGCGACAAGATGTGCTCCTGCAGAACCCTGTGATAAATTCTTGGGAGAGATCTCAGATATGGGAACCTTTTCATACGTCACATGGAAGAGTAAGCTAGGTCCATTGTTGTGTATCTTGCATTGTTAACCTTAATTTAGCGCGGACCCGATTACTCCTTAATGCTGTTAGCCAGGCATCCTCTAGAGACTGGTCTATTCCTCGACATCAAAAGCTTGACGGAACTGGGTTTACCTACCATGGTCGGTCGTACGGCATTGCCTCAGCTGTTGGCCTGATGGAACCTGAGCTCATCGATGACATTGTCGGTGCCATTCAAAACTATTCTTTTTTTGAGGATGGGTACTACTCCAGGGTCTCTTGCCAGTACAACAGGTCAAGCCAGCTATCTTTCATCAAGTCGGATCTTGTTCAGACTCCTGGCGGTATATATGCCCCACAAGGATATTGGGCCAACGGGTCACTCCCTAACGGCCCATGGAGCGGCTTTCCCACCTGGGCAGTTCTCAACGAGGGCTTCACGACTGCACTGGCGGCTGTGAACAATCAATCTCGGTACATGTACGGATTTCTGGCCGGGAATGCCTACCAGGTTTTGAACCAGATCCAGTGCGAAGCGACTTTCTCGCCAACAAGATTCAAAGTTGATGTCGACGTGAGTGCCAAGAACATTTCAGTCCTTCCAGTTCCGGAGGGAGAGTCACAATTGGACATTGATCCATCTCGAGCGTTGACCAACATATCATTCTCTGGGGTCGGGTACTTATCCCAGGCTCTCACCACGCTTTATACCTCCGTCCTAGGCGACTCGTTTCTACGTAATATCGACAACGTTCGTACACGCAATCATCGGACGGAGACTATCGAACAAGATGCCATCGAGGGGATTGAACAAGGCCTAGAGCTTTTGATTGATCATTTCTTCGAAAGCAGCGGCGCGGCACAAGTGGTATTACTGAACGAGACAACACCGGCGGAGGGGCTTGTGAAACTCGAAGCCTATCGAATTGGCAACTTTCGGATAGCTGCCGCGGGATTGGGCTTGATTACGTTAATTGTACTTGCAGCAGCTGTGACCTTTATCACTTTGAGACTATGGAGTAAGATCACCCAACAACCTGATCTTGAATTCTTAGACTTCAAGACCGCGATTGTGTGTATTGCGAAGGGCGCTGGTTCTAGTCTACAGGTTGTGCAGAAGTGGACCGGGAACTCAGATGACGGCTCCGTCGGGCGGCTTGAGGTAAAAGCGAGAACCGACATTTCGAGTCTGGAGCTGACGGAATGCCCGTTACTTGGCTTGTTTCGTGAAGGATCTGACACTGGCAGTGGAACTTCTGACTCAGTGTTTGTATGTTGAACTGACAATTATGAACAATTGTGCTTTGTCGGAGCTTCTATGGGTGTAGGGTTTCGGATTTAAGTTTCGCCTCGATAGATGCGCCAGAAGCTTTGATCGGGGCGTGATGACAGAGATATCAGGATTGCGGATTTCAAGGGGCGCATCGAGAATGAATGTTGATAGAAGCCAGAGTGTAACGTAATTAGCTGGAATAATTGAGACTTTTAAAGACTGAAAAGAGCCAAGCGAAGCATAACCAGGTCAGGAAAACTCACAATTCTGAACTGGGCGTCTTGTTAGCAGGCGACGAATACTGCCTCAAGAACAACCCGCTACTACCACCGCAGCGCTTGTGTATCGGCCTTCATATGGAATTTACCACTTCCCAGTTGAAATTCATCATTTAGCGTGATAGCATTTGACCATCACCAGTTGACTCAGAAGACCCCAAAGCTAGTCGATTTGTGAGATCGTGGAATCTCGGTAGTGGTTAGGTCTACGTATCACTTCCAGACAACGTGGATGCTATTGGTGAGCTGTTTCGAGATCGTAGCATGGATATAGTTATTCTTATTCTTAGTCCCTTCGCATACAGTACCCTATATATCCTTCACAGCTTTATCAAACATGTCTGTATGTCTGTCAATATCTGTTCGTTCCATTGAGATGTCTCTTGTCCAGTGCGATGCAGTCAGCGTAGTCGAGAGGAGCCGTTTGCGTGGGAGAAGAGCAGCCTCTAATCCTAGCGATAGCTGTGTTGCTATTAACACTAGCTCTCTAAAAGTAGGTAGTTAGGTGTGGTCGCTTCGGGTATGTCAAGGACTTCCGATAGCTAGCTTCATAGAAATGGAAGGTCGTCTGCCAATTTGAAAATGACAATGGTATTTAGTATACTCGGCACCAACTCCTAGAATCGTCCGTTAATTTCATAGATCTCTCGCCTTCTCGGCCCCTGTTACTTGGCCAAACTAATCCCGCCAGGCTCTAATCTTGTAGGAATTCCCAGGCAGAGCTGGCATGAACCCTCGTTACAAGTAAGAACTTGCTATCAATGCCGACCCATTTACCGACGCCACTGTCTCAACAGGCTAGCTTTCGTAGCTCTCACATGCTGGGATCTCAAGAATTTCTTTCTAAACCCGCAATCCCACACAGCATCTGAGTGATTGGTACTTGGGGAAGGCTAAATATCCCTATGTATCCACAATAAACCAGGTCATCATCGCCTACGGACCAGCCAAGCGAGGCGCCTAACCCTCGATAGTTATCGTCGGGACTAGCGATTTACAAAGCATGAACACCTTCCTCGGCCAGGTTCACTCCGTTCACTCCAGATTGCATCTGCGCGCATAACAAACAACCTGATATACCATCAGAGGTTCAGCACCTCCCCAGCCGCTAACGGTTTGTTTCCATTCGAGCCTACCCGGGCCATTCAAACCTAGCGGTGCGTGTCGTGTTAGACGCCTGATGCATGATAGCAATATTAGTGGCTGAACGACCTCTCGTTCTCACTAAAGCATATATACCTCGCCTTTGGCCATATCCTGGCCCCGAAGATCAAGTGTTAGTACCTGTTACGTCTTTACTCTACCTCTTCACTGAAGAGGAATCCGTTTCTGTAATAAGTCGGTGGTAATCGTAGCTGGCATAAATTAGTACAGACAGGTGTGATGTCTCCAAACATCGAGGAATACTTAAAATAGATTTCGAATATAAGACTCAAGTAGCCACAACAGGGCGAGGTCAAGAGTTTTAGAGGGCTCCTATGCTCGGAAGTAGATTAAATTCAGATCACGATATCAACAATATTGCCAATACATCATTTAGTACTCTCACATGCTGCGCTCTTATTCCCCGACAGGTGGTTCAGCCAAATTCATTGATTGATTAGCTGAATAGACGGCTACACTTGTAGTTCACCCATCTTCCCTCCAGTATAATAGTAGCTATATTTTTCATGACGTCGTCTTTTCTCTTTCAAGCATTTAAAGCGGGGACAAGCTTGTTAACCCACTATCATACATTAAGGGTCTCAGGGACCATCTCATTTGATACGCTGGAGCCAGTCTCGCTTCGCTTGGCGTCTTGGTACATTATGTCAACATTCATTGTCCGTAAAATACCGTTTTGAGTCATGATCTCCTCTTCGGATCCTGTTGGGGACACACCGCGAATCTCGGTGTGCGCGTTCTTTCGTGATGGGTGCAGGTTATTGAGCATATAATTGATGGGTCTGCTCTCATGATTATGTGACTTCTTCGTCCCACTACCACCGTAAGTCACATTCGAAAATGCGCCACGCCCGCTACCATATGGTTGGTCGCTGGATTTGCCAGATTCATGGCCAAACAGTTTGGGATACCAGCGGCTGAAAAGTGGTCGGAGGGCGGGCATGGAGCAGGATATAAGGGCGAGGTTGACCTCGACGGGTGTCCAAACATAGGCGATGTTGTGATGCTTAGTTTTTTCACCTAAATACAGTAGACGGTAAATATTGACGAGCCGAATGATAGCGACAATTGGTACACTGCATCACCGCCGAGATTAGTATCGTGACGCATAGTAGCCAGTTTTCTTTCAACTTACAAAGTGCCGATGGCGAAAACTCCCAATACCGCTACTTTGGCCCCGCGAGGCATCCGAAGGCCCAAGAAAATCCAGAAAGGCAGTGCAAGAACCATTACGTCCATCAGAATAGTCAGGGAGGACTGGATGATGTGGAAACTGTTGTCGATGCACTTGGTGTCGGGGTCGTTCCTTAGCTCCGTGTGCCAGTTTGTCTCTATCGGCACACACTGGAACAGAGCAGCGAAGAAGATGGCAACTGCGTGAAAGGCGTTTGCAATAATCAAGCCCCAGATAACCCTGAAGATAGTCTTGTTGTGTCCTTGTAGACGCAGGAGGAAGACTAAAATGGAGCACTTAACAAATGCTAGGACCGGATTATAGCACAGTTGCTCGAAAAAATTCCACCAAAGGCCTGGACTGGGGTCGTAATCTGGAACCTGGTCTTCCTCCCAGCCATAGTAATTGAGCTTGAAAACTAGTAATCACAACTTGTGAGCGATGGGATACCATTCAAAGGGATTCAGCTCCCTTTAGAATTTACTTACACATGAACAAACTTGAAGATACCAAGATAGCGGCGACCTATAACGAACCAGTTAGCACACTACTCGTTGGAGTGGCCACTCTTGGGTCATCAAAGTTTTGACGAGGCCAATTGCTCCCTCATTGCAGCATCTTACCAGTCCAGCCCCGCAGAACCAATCGTCTAGGGGCCAAAAGTCAGCATGGAATGCTTACGAGTATAGGCTTGGGGAGATTTCGATAGGATTGATCTTCGTAGCTCCCGTCATGAAAGTGACGACGTACCTAAGCCTAGAGTTCGCATAGTGACGCGAGTGTAAAAGCGCAGGGCGACAACTACGGTTGACATGGCTGGAAAGAAAAAAATGACGAAAAGCCCTACCCGCTGCAGCGGCGGCGTAGGAATCTTGGAAACATCGGGATAATGTCCGGGGCCAATACCCCTCGACGCAAGTATCGAGTCATCCATATAAGGTGTTGTTGAAGATGTGGTGATACAGTCGATAGATGTTGATGTCGGGGACCAGGGTAGCCTTTAAGCTTAAGGTAAGGCGGTGGAGGTGATCCCAGGATTGTAGGTGGGAAAGAGGGGACAGGCGATAAAGGGATCCTAACAGAGAAATCACAGGTACTCTACACGAGATGTTAACTACCTTGTCAAACCCACACTAGTCGTACCCCCTGGAGGATTGAATTTCGACAAGGGCCACAATCCTTTTGAATCTGAAAGGGAGTGATCAGCAGAAGTCGGTAGGGTTTGAAACTACCTCGCGGACTGACCCACAGCTTTACCTGTGAGAGCCCCCGCTGCCCTAGAAGAGAGGCTGTGACAAAATCCATCACCAAGCTGCCGATATCTTGCTTTGCCCCATAAAAGAGAGCCTTGTGAGAGCACTTAGGATCATAAACTTCCAGTAACTATGTCAGGAGTTTCTTGTAGAAAAGATTGAACTCTCTCCAGCCAGAAATCGCCTGTTTCAGAGACGTTTAAGGTGTTTAGTTGCCCACTCTTTACAGCAACGAGTTTCGGCTTGATGCCAGGTCTATTTCGCCTTTGCTCGGACCCCTTTATAGCTTTACGTGTAGTACAGCACCAAGGACTAGTCGGCGACACCGTAGACCGTCGCAGGGAGACTTTTTGCCAAGGACAAACTATTCATATTTGCTGACGCTTGTACAGAGCAATTTGAGTGGACATAACACCGGTTCTAGTTTCCACCCAGGCTGGTCGTTTGGCTAGTGCTGGCATTAGTGTAATTTCCGACTACTGTAGCAACAGGCTAGATTATTGATAAGCTTACTATAATGAAGGATCTGCAGTAGATCGCACAAGTCGGGGCTTTTCCGACATGAATAATCTAGTGATGATTAGTACATCCTTGAACCTTTTACAATGCCCTAATACTTAGCGGAGAAATCTTCTTCCCCGGAATCCTACCACCCAATAGGGTTACATTGGCAAGCCATACCCAGAGCCGCGGTTTTAGAACTGCCGGCATGCGGCATTAATTGACGAGGTACATTACTAGCCATAACATAGGAGCAGTGTCCCTCTTCAACTGAAGTCTTACTACTGCGCTTACAGGTTGACATGTTCACATGTTCTCGACCCATCTTGACGAAGCATTCGTTGTGATTCCAGCGGTTGCATATCCCGGTGGCTAACTGTGTAGTTTTCAATCCTCTGATCTTTGAGACGTTCATTTCTAGGTACGAAATATAGTTGAGGGTTGCGTGAATGTGTAGCTGGCCGAAACGTATGCAACCATAATATGGGAATACCCCGCTCTTCGTACATTACGGTCATAATTACATCTGCCCCTATTTTGTCGTACTCTAAGCCCCTAACTATAGAGCAGCGTGTCTGTAGCGAGATTGCAGGTGTGGTCCTAGGGGGCTATTGTGCGGCAGTTAGCTGAAGTTGACATAATGCAAGACCCTGAATATTTCCGCGTCGCCCACGGAAGCTGACCCTCCCAGCTTGGCGGACTCCATGTCAGGTCTCTCCTGCTGAAAACATGAAGGATGCCGGGGCACAATTACCCCGCTCGACTAAGGGCTAAGCGTATGAAGGATGACAGGATGCGCAACAGGGGTCCTTCCGCTGGGCGCAGAACTGAGCTCCTACGAGACTGTTTCCTTGCTATTGCGGGTACAACTCCTTCGTAGGGCGGAAACTCTGATCTCAGCAATGTCCGGCCACCGGTAAAACTGCAGGCCATCAACAACGGAGATTACGGGTCGACTAGCCCACATGGTTTACGAGCTGACACCCGATCCACCATTAATAGGTTACCGGATGAGGTCTTCAATAAGCAGTTGTATCTGCAGTAAACCTTTCGCATCAGCATCGCTCTTCTACAGAAGCTTCAAATCAAAGCCCCAAGAGTCTGAAGATGTTTGTCAAGCCATCGTTTTGGTTAGGTACGGCGGTTTTATTGCCCCACTTATCTCTCTCCAATGCTCAGACTATCACCGTGAATAACAATATTATTGGTAAGTTGTCGCCTACACAGTATTCATAATTACTTCTTTATGGTCCGCTGTTGATGAGATGATTGACCCCCATTATTTGAGAGCCCATTTTGCTGACCAAAGTGCCCTGCCGAGCAGCCGCCAACGAATCCAATATTAGTCCTGCAGCACAGATTCTTTCGAGTTCCTCCCACAAGGGCCCCGAAAGCATCCAATTAACGACCGATGTGCTCACGAACCTGACGGACCTCCAACTCAGCAATATCTCACTATTCTACTTCGACAGTGACTCCGATTCCGAGAAGCGGTCCGTGAGTTCTTCACCGCAGTGCAAGACCGTACCTGGTGATCTCCTTTACCCCAATAGTATAATCTGGAAGGTTTTGGATCTTCTTAGTGGCGGGGCGTTGATAAAGACGGTGCCGCTCGGCTCTGCCTGCTATGCCGGCGAGCACTATGACGAGGCAAAATGCCAATTCCTGATCGATAACTGGAACAAATCCGACACTCAGTGAGCTTCCCCACGTCTTTTCTTAGATTTAATTGGTGCTGACAGCTCGCAATAGTGTCGTGGATCCCTCTTCAGTCATGTCGCCTCTCTTTGAGGGTGCCAGCTGCGAGCCTCAGGACGCTGCTCTCGGTAAAAACTGTACGCTAGGGGGGTTCCCATCGTACTCCCTCAACATCACCAGTGTCGCCCAGGTTCAGTTGGCCATTAACTTTGCTCGCAACTTGAACTTGCGTCTTGTTGTTCGCAACACTGGCCACGACTTCCTCGGCAAGAACACCGGTGAGGGAGCTCTATCAATCTGGACCCATAATCTCAATGGAATCGAGATTCTCCGAGACTATGAGTCTTCCGGGGGCGGCTACAAGGGGCCAGCCTTCAAGCTTGGAGCTGGTGTGATGGTTCATGAGCTCTACGAAGCTGCTGAGCGTGAAGGCTTTACTGCTGTAGGAGGCGAATGTCGTGTAAGTTCGGAGATTGGCTACGTGTATCATATTTTCGAATCAACCCTGACTTACCATCTTAGACTGTTGGTGTAGCTGGTGGTTATTCTGTCGGCGGCGGTCACTCCCCCGTGACACCTATTCACGGACTTGGCTCCGATCAAATTCTCAGCGTTGATATCGTCACCGCCGATGGCCATTTTATTACTGTAGACGAGACACATAACCAGGACCTGTTTTGGGCTCTCCGTGGTGGCGGTCCAGCTACTTGGGGCGTTGTTACGTCGATGACAGTGAAGGTCCACCAAAAGACAGTCTTCTCTGGCATGACCTGGGATACAACCACTAAGGAAATGAATATCACGGATGATACCTTTTGGAAGGCCGTCGAAGCCTATTGGCGGCGTTATCCTGAGTTCTCCGCTGCCAAAAGCTACGGCTACTGCCGAATGTCAGGATTGGTAGGAGGTGGCTATGCTTGGAGAGGCTTGCCTTTCATGATCCCTGGACTGAAACTCACTGATTTCAAGAAGCTTGTTCAACCTCTGCTGGATGACTGGACTGCACTCGGCGTCGATCCCAAGATCAAATTTTTTGAACATGATAGCTTTTACCAGGCTTGGACTCGTCACTTTCCTACCTCAAAGGTCGGTAGCCCTTATGCCCGAACGGGATCTCGTCTCTTACCCCGCAAGAATTGGGAAGACCCGGAGCTCCTGAACAAGACGATTCAAACAGTTCGCTCAATCGTTGAGGATGGAGCCTTCCTAGTTCATTACAACATCAACGCAGATAAACCCGATGACACTCCTGAAAGCTCCGTCAATCCAGCTTGGCGCGAGGTCATGATGTTCAATATCATTGGCCTCACTTGGGATGCGGAGACACCCGAGTCCGAGGTGGCTGTCCTTCACAAGAAGCTGACTAATGATCTCGTCCAGCGCCTGAAGGATATCAGTCCTGGCGCTGGCGGCTACCTGAATGAGGGTGATGTGATGGATCCTGAGTTCGCCCAGTCATTCTTTGGATACAATTACGAGCGCCTAGCTCAGATCAAGAAGAAGGTTGACCCAAAGGACGTTTTCTGGGCGCCCACTGCCGTAGGTAGCGAGAACTGGTACGTTACTGGTCAGAAGGAGTATGTGATAAAGCAGACAGGTCGTTTGTGCCGCAAGAAATAAGGGTTGTAAAGTCCAAGAGTAGCTTCCTATAACTCAGAACAACGAGAGTGATGCCAATAGATGGCAAACGAGAAATAAATGAGATTAGGGGAGAATAATTTTCTAGTAGCTAAACTCATAGTGTACCTAAAAGACAGCGATTTCACAGTTAGTAAATAAAACAGAGTTCTAACAGAGACAATCAACAAAACGTTAGTGTCGATTTGGTAGCCGACCCATAAGCTTAACCTTGACTGGGCACCAGACTGCGATATCCTCAGCTTCAAGTCAGCTCAACCGCTAAGACAGAAAAACAAGCAGCCCATGCCTGCAGTACGTCACAAATGTTCTTCAAGTACACTATTTCGCGGCCACTGAGGCCTAGTCCGTTTGACAAGGTGATGATTCCCTTGTCTCCATAGGTCCCAAGACTGTCGTTAGGGAGTACTTGCAATCTTGTACCTCCAAGCGATGTGATATCTAGAAAACATATGGTATCATCAGCCATTCACCGATTCTCCGCTCGTCCGATAACAGGGGGACATGCCATTGGAACTCAGTTGCACAGGGGCCTCCACTGAGGGGCAACATATACCCCGCACTGGATGTTGAGACACCAAACTCACCTCGTAACTTGGAACACAACACAGAATCAAACAATCACCATATTGAATCCCCCACACGTTTACGCGCAATATTGCAGTCATGGCCACTGTAACTGTACTTTACCTGCCCGGCTCCGCGTTCGACCTAGACTACTATCTCAAGATACATATGCCCCTGGTCTCATCGTGAGTTATATCCCTCAGGTGCAAGCGTGAACAACGATTCACAGACTTCGACTATACAAACAGAAGCTAACACAAGCACGCAGCGTCTGGGGAAAGTTCGGCCTGCAGTCCTGGGATATCACTACCTTTCCCGAAGGAGCGCCGTACCAAGTCCAGGCTGTTTTGAAGTGGGAGAGCCTCGAATCCGCCCAAAAAGGGTTGTCCAGCCCCGACGCGGAGAAGGTTTTTGGAGATATCAAGAACTTTACGTTGGTGGAAACTGTCGTGTTGACGGGAGGGATTGCAAAGAGCGAGAAGGTGGCCTGAAAATTATGCAGTCATGAAGTATAGGGTGGTTATTTGTCAAGGTCACTAAAAGCTAGTGAAGTACCACTTCATAGCATCAATAGCTAGCATCAGCTTACCTAAGTTAATTTGGTGCTGTTGATGTTTCTAACACCCTCAAGGCACAATGCGTACCGGCGTGATGTTGATAAACCCGGAAATAACCTTTCCAAGACTCTTTTGCATTGATGTTGACTGACAAAATGATAAGCCGCCATTTTCTCTATTTGCCTAGCCTGCATTCGTATAGAGAGGAAAGAGGACAAGCCCAGGGATAGAGATTGCGTTTAATTTCGAAAACTGGTTATATTAGTTGAAGTTGCGCCAGAGGTGATTAAGTTGGGTGGACCTGTAGTGAACTACAATAGGACCACTGACCCTAGATCGGCAGAGTTTTATAATTTTGATCGAGTTTCTCCCTACCTGTTCAAGTCCGTGGACTTTAATAACGTGGGTAATAATATCAAGTAGATGTAAGACGAATTTTGGTAGGAATCTTGTTATAGAGTGATTAGCTTAAATACATTCAAGGCCTCTAGCTTGGATGAATCTTTTTCCGAAAACCTTAACGTCCCTACAAACACTAACACACATCTAATAAGCACAGGTTATAGTGTAAACGCGATTGTGAAATTTGTGGTTATACTAAGGATTAATCAATATAGTCTGTCAGTGGATCGATGTGAGAGAGCTTGCATTGGTGTAGCTATAAATATATACCAGATAAATTCAATGAAGTAAGAGCAGAATGATGTCACTCCTTCAACGTGGAATTCTTGACATGAGAGTTAGGATTTAGGATTGTTATTCTCACTCATTGGTCTATTGAGTTGTTGAGAGATGCATCTTAAGAACCTTTACTGCCAATTCTATTGAGTTAGTTTTTGAGTTAGAGACTCGGGTCGTGGCTCTCTTATGTTGATATCCGATTATAACTTTATTTGGTTGTTGTCGCAGTTGCTAGGTCCCAAAGGGATGAAGCTGAAAGACTCTTGATTTTCTATCTAGTTGAAGGTAACAAGGTCGGGCTTAATTATGCGTTCAATCGGTCCAATAAGGGAGGTTATTTCATTCCAATTGGCATGCCGTACAACAGATCGGCGTTCCAATGCCTGTATTGGCGTTCCATTGCCCGTTCCTGTGACAGTTGTTATAGCCTATCTCTTGACATTGATGCAGTTTGGATATAAGATTTAGAAAAATAATAATACAATTCTCAGTCATCGGCTATATGATTAAATAGTATTCTTAGAACTCATGTTAGCCATATCAGCTAATGCGCATCGGAATTTCCATGGCATAACAGAGCATAGCTGAATAAACAAGCGTAGACATGAGCAGCACTGTGATGATTCCAGAGCTGGTTTCAGTTATGGAATAGTTATTGAGATGGAAAGCAGAACGGAAGTGTATATAGAGCGGTAGGCATAGAAGACAGATTGCCATTTACAGAGAAGAAAAGGTCTCAATTCTAGAACGTAGCCGCAATCCCTTAGCATATACCCTGTCTATTTAGGTTGAAAATAAGTAGCATATCTCGTATTCTAATTCCTATCATCGGAGGTGGAACTAGAACTAGAAGAAATTCCTGTACTATCACTCCTCTGGATACTCTCGAGTCTCATTCTAAAAGAACAAAACTTTATTACAAGATGCTCTTGACAACGCTACGCTCAATTTCCTTGCAATGGAAGTCGGCCGTGGCATGTCCACTCCAGCAGCCATAGCCTAGGTTTGCATTGCTCTCGTTGGGACGTTGTCAGGTGGAGATCCCGACCATTATAACTTGAATTTCGCAACTTACAAATTTATTGAGAGAGTAGCAACATACTACAAAAAGACCTCCATCGTGGTCGCTACAGCGCCATGCCCTTGGGTAGACAACCCAAGTGTCCCAACTATTCTTAATGCCTATTACTTCGGCGTTAAGATGGATAAAGTCATCACCGACCTTCTTTGCAGCAAGATCAACCCTAGGTACGCTTGGTTCGGGAGGATGGTACTAAAGGTTGCTAATTTTGTCACCATGGAAAGATCCCTAATGTAATCCCGACATCTAAAGACACATATATTTTCGCGGACATTACAAACTCTTCTCCATTGCACAACATACCAAATATAATCGCGTAGCAGAACTACTTTGATGAGTTCATCGATCAACTACGGAAATTTCGACAAATACAGGGCCTCCCCTGTATATATTATTTCGGCTTTGCCCTCTCTTACCCCCCCCCGGCCTCCCCCCCTTCGTCTGCGTCTTCACATTAGGACAAGGTTGTCAATTCCACTGGACCCAGGAGGGCGGACCCGCTACTTCTACGAGAATGTGTTTGTTTTCGTAACCCTGTAATAAATCTATTGATTGCGCATCGGCTTGAGTGTTACAGACGGTTCGACATATTGAGATGAACAGCCTTGATGATCGAATAAGGCGCTAATCCAGACTCACCCAACTCGGACCCAATCCCACTCTGTTTCACTCCTCCAAAAGGGACTTGGTCGTCACAGTCCTGACTAGAGTTGATCCAAACCATACCCGCTTGAAGTTTCCGCGCAACCCGGTGAGCTCGCGTGAGATTTTCAGTGAACACAGCCGCTCCAAGCCCGTACTCTGTATCATTGGCCATTTCTAAAGCCTCAGCCTCGGTCTTAAACTTGACAATAACTGCAACAGGCCCAAAAATCTCTTCCCGGTATATTTTCATGGTAGAGCTAACATCCGTAAAAACCGTTGGGGCGACAAAGAAACCTTTGCCATTGCCAATGGTTTTGATCCCTTTTCCACCTGTGAGTACACTGGCTCCTTCGTTTATGCCCGCCTTGATATATGATAGTATGCGGTCGTACTGCGCCCTTGATACTTGAGGGCCTTGGAAGGTCTCTTCTTCAAAAGGATCTCCCACCTTCATTGATTCAACGCGTGCTTTGAAACTCACAACAAATTCATCATATATCCCCTCTTGAACGAGTATGCGGGCGGTAGCAGTGCAGATCTGTCCGTTGTTCCACATGACACCACCGTGGGCCCATTTGACCACTTGGTCCATCTCGGCGTCATCAAACACCAATAGTGGGCTCTTTCCGCCAGTTTCTAGGGTTATGTTTTTCATATTGAGACTTGCATACTTCATGACCTCTTTCCCTGTAGCGGTGCTTCCCGTAAACGCGATTTTATCAACACCTATGTGCTTCGCAAGGGCAGCACCAGCGACTTTGCCCTGCCCGTTGACGATGTTGATGACCCCTGGTGGAAATCCAGCCGCTTTCACAAGGCTTGCGAAATACAAGATAGAGAGCGGAGTTTGTTCTGCGGCTTTCAAAATCACTGTATTTCCGCAAGCTAGAGCAGGGCCTAGTTTCCATCCAGCCATTTGGAGAGGATAGTTCCATCTAGTGAAAGTTAGTATTAATGTCTTTGAGTGGCGATGATGGAACTAGGGACAAAGCAGAATCGGAGTCATACTTACGGAATTATCTGGCCACAGACGCCAATTGGTTCTCGAATGGTATAGGCGAATTTTGCGGAGCCAGTACCCAAGACATGGCCATGGATCTTGTCTGCGTACCCAGCGTAAAACTTGATTACTGCCGCAGTGGCGGGGACATCTTCATTGAGAGAAACGCTGTACGGTTTACCGTTGTTCCATGTCTCGATAGCGGCAAGGGTTTGCGTATTTTTTTCAATCAACTGACTCAATTTGAGCATAAGATTGCCTCTCTCAGTCGGGGACAGTCCGCTCCAGCTGGGATTCTCAAATGCTTTTCGTGCAGCTTGCACTGCGACGTCAATGTCCTCTTCAGTTGCAGCATAAACAGACGCAATCACGGACTCGTCGCTGAAGGTTCGTCAGTATTCGATTCATATCTCGTTGAAAGGGCTACTGTGGGAATGTAGGAGACGAACGCTGGATTGTAAACTTCAAGTTTTTCATTGGATGAAGACTTAACAAACTCGTTGTTGATGAATAGGCCAAGGGGCTGAGTATACTTGTGGCCATTTGGGGCTGTCAGTTCTTTGAGTAAGTCCGACATCTTTGAACGATTCAAATTGGCATTTGGGCTGCAAGAAAAATTGTGTGGGAAAATGTCAAAAAAATTGTTTTCCGTCTCGGCTTGTCATGGGGTTTTGTTCGCAGCCGGAGTTAGGACGTATCACTATGATAGTGTTTTAAACGGGACATAATAAGCTGGAAAAACGCCTCTCAAGTTGAGAACCACCGCACTAATATCGCGATGCATTTCTTAATTTGTCTTAGCGCAGTGACACGCCACCAGGAGAACAATGCTAGATCGAATCCAAGATCCACAGGCATCATTGACCGTTTTCCCCACTGACGACTATGAGTAGGTACCTCGTCAGATTGGCTTATTGCAACGTTCCGCCGTGGCGAGAAATGGCGGAAAAGTGCGAAACCTAACATTTGTTATCCAATGTGGACTGTCCAGACCACGAGCTGCTTCTCGTTAATCTACACTTTGCTACGCTAGGGTAGTGGTGTCATGTTGCGATTTTCGCCAAAATGTAAATGATCAAAACATACTCTAATGAGTAGAGCTGTCTGAATTGATATGCTTTAGCTACATATTATAGTACAGCCCGAATGCCCTCAGAGGATCTCATAATCGATGCCAAGCGACCATTTAGATTCTCCATCCTTTCTGTGGTAATAAAATACTGCTCTGGAAACCATGAACTGACGTCCCTCCCTAGTATCATCTCTGCCGTTGCCCTGCCACAGAGCCAGGCGTTGACCATACCGTACCCATTATATCCGGCACTAATCCATTCAGTTACAGAATTACATCCGTCGTGACGATCGAGGGCTTCTGGTGGCAGCTTTCCAACCAATGGGAGCCCGTCAAGTGGTGTACACATGATGCCAGTCCATGAAGATTTTACTTCAAGTCCTCGGGGATTTTTTCTCGTTGAAGTGGGAACCTTTTTAAGAATGCATGGCAAGATACCTACTAGATGAGCCTTTGCCACAACACTCTCATGTTCGTCTGAGGGGTCGCCAAGTTGCGCGAGATACTCCTCCCGTCCAATGTCACCTCCACCCAGGAATACATCACCGGTACGCATGTTTTGGCTTAAGTAGTCGAAGCCGTTCGCAAAATAGAAGCTCCAAGATCTCCGGCCGTCGAGGCCAACATATTCTAGTCCAGGAGCCTGCACCGTCATCTGACCGCGTCGTGGAAAGACAAGGCCTCGAAGTCGAGGAAGCAAGTGACCGACATGACCCTCAGTACAGTGGACAACATGCTTTGCTCTAATCCTGCCTCGTGACGTACTGACCAAATAGGGGTATTCGTCAGAGTAATCCCGTTTAATTGACAGGGCTGGAGTATATTCTTCAACTGAGAATCGACCATGATGCATTTTAAGCAGGGCGTGAAATATGCCTAATATAAGTCGATAGGGCCATGCGGCACCTGCCTTTCCAACGAGCGCGCCAGCGGCGCCGTCGAGGCCAAACTCCTTGACTCAAGTCAGCATAAGTAGAAATACGTAGACATGGGACTTGGAACTTGCTCTGGTAGCTTCCTCTGACCCGCAGACTCTCCATTGACCTTTCAAGTCAGGAAATGCTTCATCAAACCGTTCAAGCATCACACGCAAGTCATTCATTTTTTTCTCATCCAATATTGCAGAGACGGACTGTACCTCTCTAAGTTCAGAGTCTTCGAATACAGATTCCCCAAACTCTCGTGCTGTAGAGGCAATGCTTTCGAAGTGAGAGAGTGAGAACCGTACCATCTTCACTGCTGCGTCATGGCCATATATTAGCGAGAGACGGTCGTAATCTTGCACGGCAACGCATCTTATGTGCCCGCCATTTCTTCCAGTGGCGCCGGAGCAAATCCCTCGAGCATCTAGAACCGTGACAGAGAGTCTCATGTCTTCTCTCAGTAGCCACTGGGCAACACTGCATCCGGTGATACCGGAGCCGAGGATGACCACATCTCTGATTTCTGGTAAGGCCTGTGATTGAGCATTTCCGATATTGAGATGGGGGGAAGATTGCCAGATGGATTCAGTTGGCTTTGCGACAGGCAGACCCGGATCCGCGAGAAGTCTTCGAAGCTTGTGATCTAGACAGCATTAGGTCTGTTACGCGGACAGTATGGGCTTACTATTAACCAATCTTCGGGGACGTCATAGTTAATCACAGCAGTTTGCTCACCGATTTTGGCAGGGAGAGGGTGTCTTGCCACTGGAAATCCGGTAGAGAGCCTACTGTAGATCATATAGCTATCGCACGCGCTCCCTCGGGTCTGAGGTAGGTTGTAAATAGGAGGAGAATGCAGAGGTAGGCTGAGAGACTAGCCGCGATGATTTGCCTAGATCAGTCAAGCCCACAAATGATTTGCGGGGTAAGGAGAGAGTATAACCTGTGGGGTTAAGGAAACATGGCACATCCACAGCACGATTGGGTGGCAACCTCCCATTGCTTGTTCCATGTTCTCTTTTAACCCACCACCTTTGGATAGCAAATAATCAGCCGAACTATGAAGTAGTCACCGTTGTTCTGCTGCCTTTGCCACAGGGAGACTACTGTTGGCCACTAGTCAAGCCCAGATCAGTCGCATGATAGCACTTGTCCTAGCGTCCAATGGAAAAACGTGCACGGATAACCCATCGCCATGATATGCCTAAGTTGGACTAGGTATATTCCCCGCACTGGAGGGTCTAATCAAGGGAGATCCGGTGATAAGCATGGACCTCGTCAGTCCCATGGAATGTGGTAGACGACCAGTTGGGTAGGAGCCCCACAGTGATTAGAGTACATTACAGAGAGGATTAAAGCCGTAGATATGGTCACCCGAGGAGTACCAAGGATACTTGAATAATCAGCAAATTTTATGTGCGAGATTAAGTACTCTCGCTTCGATTAATTATTATTGGCTAAGATCACTCACCTTACCCACTTGTCTCTATTATATACAGCCTCGAACACTCTTCAAACAATTTGGACAAGCAACGATCATTACCACTACTTCAGACTACCAAGCACATCCCCCATATTTCGGGGGCCTTCTTCCGTGATTTCAACTTTATCGGCGTTTCTTCTCTTTGCAGATTCAACATTACATAGGGCGTGTCCAGACAGGACCCACGTACCACTTCACGATGGAGTCCAAGAAGAGGAACTCGATGTCAATTAGCCAGAGCAATGATAATGATGCCCCAAGCGAATTCGCTTCAAAAGCCGCCGTATCTAACGATGAGTACCAATTGGCACAGCTGGGATACAAACAAGGTTTGTTTCTCCTTGCCGTCGATTCCGAAAGCTAACCTTGGAAAGAATTCTTCCGTACCTTGGGGCTTTTCGAGAACTGGGCAGCTACTTTCACTGTCTGTCGCATCATCACCTTACATAGGAAGATATATTCTGACGATAGAGCAGACTATGAACTTTGTCTCTGGAATTCCGATGATGTTCGCCTTCGTCATGTCCACCGGCGGACCCCAAGCGGCCTTTGCAAATTGGACCATGGTCGGCGGCTTCTCTTTCATTGTGTCACTAGCCATGGCCGAGATTGCTTCCGCCCTTCCTGTGGCGGGAGGCATCTACTACTGGAGTTTTTACCTCGGTGGTGAAAAGTGGGGACCATTCTTGAGTTGGATGACCGCTGTAAGCGTATCCTCTTCACCAAAATCACGTCTACAGGGCTAACTTTCGCTTTTCATTTAGTGGTGGAATTGGGCAGGCTGGATAACTGTTCCCTGTGGCGTTCAACAAGGCGCAACGAACTTTCTCTTATCGGCTCTCGAAATCCAATATCCCAACGCAGAAATCTTGACCAAGGGATGGTTTGCGTGGATCTTAACTTCTCTAGGAATTCTGATCGCTATGCTTCCAAATGTGATTAGTCCACGTGTACTGTAGGTGGTTTACCTGGCCCCAGAAGAGAATGATTGGCTGACCTCGGCGCTAGACAACTGTACTTCCGTTTCGCTATTGTTATCTTCTTTTCTCTATTTTTCGCATACTGGATCTGGCTTCCAACAAAGGTAGGCATTTGACAGCTTAAATTGATCTGAAAACAATGCCATGCTAATGCAATTATCAGGCGAGCGGACACTTTCAGCCATCGTCAGGCGTGTTTCAACACTTTTTCAACAATATCAACGAAGGCGACAAGAAACAGGCATCAGATGGATACACCTGGGTTGTATCGACTCTCTTTGTATGTATTTTTCGTGGAACTTAAAGACAGAGCTGTCACTAACTTCTCTTTCGTCTAGGGAGCGTGGATCTTCTTTGGGTATGTTGTTTATCGCCAGCACTTATGGATCACATGAAATCGCGCATTTTCTTTAACATATTATTGCAGCTACGATGCATCTGCCCATTTGGCAGAGGAGACAAATGAGGCTTCGTCAGTTGTGGCCAAGGGAATGTGGATGGCAACATTATCTGGCTGGTTGCTCTCTGTACCAACCTTGATCCTCATTCTCTTTTGCATTCAAGACTTTGAAAGCATCATAGCTGGTATGCCTCCTGTCCCACTCTTTCCCGGTGTCTGCTAATAGGCAGGATCAGCAACATACTCGAACAACTGGGCTGAGTATCTCATGCAACTTATTGGCCCAGCCGGGTCTGTCGCTATCCTTGTTCTCCTGTGGGTCGACAGCACCTGCGCAACCGCATCGGCCTTCATGTCCGCACAGGTACGACCGTTATTTCGTAATCGACTCTATTCCAACTAATCTCTTTCAGCGCGTAACCTACGCCATTTCGCGGGACAATGTCTTGCCCTTTTCACGATATTTCCGCAAACTCACGACCACCCATCGCATGCCTCTCCACGCTGCCTACCTCGTGGCCGCCGTCTCCGTTGCCATCTCCACCGCTGTTATTGGCTCAACCGTTGCATTCTCCGCCATCACAGCCATGTCCACCATTGCCACAAATGTCAGCTACCTCTTCCCCATCATAGCTCGCCAAACCGTGGGCAAAAAGGCTTTCGTGCCAGCCAAATGGAACTTGGGCAAGGTTAGCCCAATCATTGCTGCGATTTCAAGCTTTTGGATTTGCTATCTCTTTGTCATTTTACTTTTACCGCAGGTCTATCCTGTCAACGGGGTGAATATCTCTTCCTCCTGTTTACCTGATGTAACTGACAATCATGAAGACGACTTTGAACTACGCACCAGTGATGATCGGAACCGTCACTATAATTTCACTTCTAGGTTGGGTGTTCCCGTTCGGACTTGGAGGTAAGTATTGGTTTAAGGGACCTCAGCAGACTATAGCGGAGGCGGAAACAGACGTACTGGAGGCTACGAGACCGGACAAGAGCTAGGATGGGGCCTAACTTATATCTAGTATGCGGAGAGATATATTATGTTGTACCTTGGTACGTTTTAGGTTATGTATTGGAAGACCTTAGCCATATTATTGAACGGTTTGTCAGCTGCGGGTTAGATCATCGGTTCCCTTCGTTATCCTCTAGCCAAGCATTGTCTCACATTTCATTTCGTGAATGACATCGATCCAGAAAATTTCTTGCCCCAAATCAAGACGCCTGTACATCTCCTTGATAACTTGCAACATCAGATCGACAGGTCGTGAATGTACCAGCTTCCGGAGGGACGACAGTCGAAAAATTGTAAACTCCCGGAAGTCCAGGACACGCTTGCGATCCAATTCTAATACTGCCTCGAGTGATTGTGATTGGTCATTGAGTGGGCTAGGTTGTAGCAGAGTAAATGGAGAAGGCATCTCGAGCGAACCAGCAGCGACAAATATCAAGATAGCCTGAACAGACCTGGTGCCAGAAGTGATTGGAATCTGCCGTAGGCGATCGAGTATGCCAAGTCCGAGAGATCGCAGAAGTGTATTATCACCTGACTTATCAGGCAGTGAGCTGTACCAAAGTGCTATCGGGTTGCTCTCTGGACATAGCTGAGACGACATCGAAGCTGATAAGTACTCTCGACGGCGTCCTAGAACGTCGGGAAACTTGCGATAAATCTGATACAAGGCAGCAAATACGTATGCCTCTGCGAGAAGAATGTGATGGCATGCTGGAGTGTTGGGATCTCCCGAGTCATCGATCTCCGCAATGCTTGGTAATGCAAGAGACCAAAGAGCTAGCTCCAGTTTCTCAGCATCCTCACTGAGCCTCTGGTATCTGAATAGATCGGCATCCGTGAAAGATTCGACAAATCTGAGAGACCTGATAACTTTCGCGACGCGGCTGAAAATAGTTTGTACAGGCAACGCTACCCCAGTCCATGGGTGAGGAATGATGCGAACATTGTTGAGCTCGCTCACGTTTCTGGCTGCTATATCGGAAATTTCTCCAACAGCACCCCCAAGGTCGGAGCTGAACTCTACCTCATCGCTGACTAGGCTAACAGCCATTTCCCAGTATATGAGGGCGGACTTGAAGAAGCTGATCAGGGACTGGTTATTCCCTTTCCAAGATATCAAATTCGATGAGATGGCTCGCTGGGCAGCATGAAAATGAGCAAGGCCAATATCTCTACCATCATGCCAGGCAGTACTCAGTCCAAGGAGGAAAATTGCAAAGAGAGTGTCTTCGGGCATTTCATTTCCCTGTTTCAGGCTCTCTGCAATACATCTCAGGGCCTGGCTTTGATATTGGAGGCCGACTATCTTCAACTGTGGTTGCTCGTCTGACAGTCTTGCCGCGGAACTGCTCAGCATCGCATTAAATACAGGTGCGGAATGCGAAAAGACTTGAGAAACGTAGGATCGAAAAGGATTAAGTTCTGAGTCAAAACTAGAGAAAACCGAGCAAACATCTTGGAAATAATATGACACCAAGGTCGCCGGAAGATGGCTAATGGTCGGTGGAATAGAAGTCGTCTGGCATGGGATAAGAAAGTCGGTGAATGGCCACTTGTGATCCCTCAGAAATTGCATCGCGCCTGGCCATGATGGACCATCACTCGTGAAATTCGATAAGATCAAAGAGCTATTGGTGTTCAGATAATTGCCCAAGCATGCCCTATCCGGGGATCCGTGAAACTGGTATGCGCTTGACAATATTATGGCATCTCCGTCTTGTGGGACCACAATACTGTTATCAGTCGGAAACAGCGATGTTTCATTTGACCGTCTTCGGCGTGAAAGAGTAGTCTCAGCTCTGGTTATAACATTTTGAGATATGGGAGAGGTGTTCAAGGAGGCAGACTCAGAGGGGAGAAGACAGTCGGGCGCAACTTTTGAAGTTGGCTCGCGTACGACGGTCGTGTCTGGTGCTACAAACATGGGGAGAGTCAGACTTCTATGATAACTATATCAGAGGGGACCTCGAACCTTTCAAGCTGCTGAACACTTCGTGCTTTGTAGACCACCGAATCACCACACCTGGGTACCCTGGGCATGGAAGCCTTCTTGAGTTGCAACGGTTGCAGCTGGGTTTCGTTTCATCGCATTTCACCTAGTTCGCCACTCTTCAGCTCTGGGAGTTCGGACACGTCGGGGCAGTGCAAAAAGTAGTCACAAACCTTACTTGCTTTACATCGAGCGCAGCCGCTGAAGGTTTTATTAACTGGGCGTCTTCTGACAGGCATTGAGGCCGTTTAGCAATGGATATAGGTCCCCATGCCGAGCGATAAGGACTCAATTATGCGTATCTCAGGCCAGCCAGGGCGAAGCACGCCTCCATTCAAATGAGGTCACAGGGCAATGGAGGAATGGAAGCAGAGGGCTTGGATTGTTCGACTTCCAAAACTGGGCAGTAGGTAGTTGAAAGGTCCAAGGCCACAATCTATGAAATTTGGTGATGCGATAGAGGTTTTTTCAGATGTGTTTATTGGTGTCCTTCGGAATTTGATGTCGTCAGTCGAGATAAGCACTAACCCCAAATTAAATTACTTCGTAGTAGCATTTGAATAAAGCGAGTATTGCAGGGTTATTCTAGTAATGAAGTCTAAGAATAGTAGCTGGAGCTTGTACTGCCACTCCTTTAATTCAACAAATCAAGGATATCCTAATAGGAAACTTTTATGCTTGGTATTTCAATAATCTCCTATCCTTGAGTGCGGTCTACATGGCATATTTCATCTATATGCACGGCAGCAATCGTCGGCTGGCGAAACAAACCTTTCAGTAAGACCGTGTCTACAGGCTTCTTAGGTCTCAAAGGTGCTACAGTCTTGTAGCGCTACATAACAATATTTCAACTTCCTAAATTTGTCCGATGGCAGTCTCTCAACTTTAGTTCATACCGTTACTGCACAAGACTAGCTCAGCACTAGACCCGCTTGTTAAGAACCATGACCGGGGGAAGAACGACATGAGAAAATCCCAGTTATCGGGATCTGACTATGGGAGTTCATAAACCAGTTTTGTAGGCGCAAGATCCAGGTCTTCCTTCCCGTCCAATACGCCCATGGGCATTTTCAGGCGATACTTTTTGACCCTCACAAGCTTGGATGAAAATTGGCGCTTATCAGCGGTGTAGCAACTTATGAGTGGTCATCTACAAGCCCCGCCAAATAATACTTCGCTCGCATAATCTGTAAATAGCATGCATTATTCGAATTTGAGACTTCTTCCCGGAAGCATCTTTCTGATCAATGCAAATTGCGTTGGCTCATAAGAGAGGTAAATCTTGGGGATGACGAAACTTCGCAAGAGTATCCTGAAGGTTCGCCGTGATTTCCAGACGCGCTGTGTCTGCCTTCATCACGATACCTACTAGCCCGTCGAATAGACGGGTCTCCCCATATGTATGAGACTGTAGGTCAGCCCGAAAGATAGTGGAAGGAAGATAGCGTCCTTGTCAATGCCAGGCTCGGGATAAAGGAGACTAATATGATAGGACCTGGGAGGGAGGAATGTGAGTATGGGGGATCTTGAAGAAGAGCCATTACCAAAACTTACGAATAAAGAGTGTTGAACAAGAAAATCAAATTGACTTGTACAAAACTACCCCATCCAACTAATAACATTATAATTGATTGCCGGCCGTTTGAAGGTTGTCTGGCTGTAAGCCGCTATTCGGGGCGTTTTACGCGAAACCTTAGGGTGGGGACCAGGCAAAGGCGCCCAAGTTCGTTTCAGACTGGGCCTGGCGCCATCAGCCTCGCGACACCATGACCTCCCTATAAGCACTCTGTTATTAGCTTTTCAGCAAGCGATCTGGAGAGATTGATGTTTGTTCACGAGTAGCCGCGCTGATAGACCTAGTAATCATTAGGGTTCATTTCTTGAACCAATGCAGCGTGTGCCTGCTACAAGCATCCCCTCTTCATCGCAGCAGCAGGAACTGGAGCCTAATGGTAGGGTCTTCGGCAACGCCCCCCTTAACTACCCAGAATAAAAATACTCACTAAGTCCCTGTCTATCTTTCATCTAGACGACAACTCTCGAGTTTTCTTGCGAGCTTCAATGCTGAGACCGATTGATTGAACTAAGGAGCCCGGCGTCTTCTTTCTGCCTTGTATTTCAGGCGCAAGAAATGGAGCGGATATTTTGTTGTCCGACATCCGGCTTCCGAACAAGCCTTGGAATCTCGGCGCCGAATTTCCGGATGCACCCACTTCTTGCAGGGCAACTTATGGAGATGTTGTCTCCGTCATCGTTCGGACATTTGGCTACCCGAATTAGATGCAACAGTGCTCTGCTTCTGATGTACTTGATGTATCCTATGAATGACAATAGAGATGGCCGATGATCATGGGATAGTTCGGCCATTGAAAGCCTGCACGCGTTGCCACGCCAGAAAAGTTAAGGTACGGAAGTATTTGGCGATTAAGTTACCATTGGGTTAGGAATGTTAACCATTCTGTCAGTGCGATGGAAAAAAAAATTGCGGAAATTGTGTTGAAGCCGGGCTTGCTTGCGAACGGCGGATCCGACTGTCTCGCCTACAAGGCATAAGGTATCGTACTACGATGTTGCTTTTGCAGTGTGTTGGCTGATAGTCCACTGAAGAACTGCGGAGCAGAGGACGAAATGGCTAGAGGATGAAATCTCGCTGTTGCTTAATTTCAACTGCCGGCAAATTCCCACGGGCACACCATTATCAGCTTACAGTAACAACTATATCGGGGCTTCACTCGCCGAGGCCAGTCGGAATGAGATTTCCGACTCCGAGTTTGTTACAACCTCCCCAAATACAATCTCCCAGACTCGACATATCGATGCAAGTTCTGAGACGACCCAGGACAGCCAATTCATACAATCGTCTGATATTGGGCTTCTTGCGCTCAACGCTACAGGAGAACCCCGGTTTCTGGGACCTTCGAGCGGTTCAACGTTTCTAAATCTCGCTTCGAGCCATGCTCGATCATTTCTCAATGAACCTCCCGCATTCTCGCGTGGGATCCACAAAGACCCCAATGTAGGACGAAGCCCTAGAGAAATTGACCGGCTATTGACGCCGACCTTCTGTAACGGTATGCTCCAGTCGTTTTTGACATGGGTTCATATAATCCACCCACTTTTTGACCCCGAATACCTGGATATCCTTATTAAGGAACAATTGGTTAAGCTTCGAGCTCCGTCTGATGCCCTCGAAGCCGAGACATCACAGGAAAAGCTTGAATCATGTATATTCTTTTTAGTCATGGCACTTGGGGCAGTCACGGCTCATTATGGCTCTCGGCTCAATGGAATAGGAGACAACGCACACGGCATCTCATCCTCCACGAACCCATCACCAAACGAGCTTTATAATAAGGCGCTTGAATTGCTTGAACTGGTCAAGAAACCACATTCAGCATCACTTCCGTTGATCCAGGCTATGATTTTGGCTTCTATTTACGGATCATATCAGCCCGCCGGAGCCAGTCAGTGGCAATTAGCAGGCCTGACCATTCGCGTAAGCATAGCCTCTATCAGCCTCCAATGGCATAACATTAACGCGATGATAGTTGTGTATTGAATTGGGTCTGCACTACAAGTCAGCAAGGCCCAACCAGGAAAGACAGAACCTGCAACTACAGCAAAGAGCTTTTTGGACTGCATACGCAGTCGAGGTCTCGGTGGCCTTCAACATGGGTCGACCACCTTCAATAACTGAGGAACATATAACCACAGATCTGCCTATAGCCAACCCAGATACTGTGATGGCAATTCATCACATCCGGCACCGTCGAATACAGAATAAAATCATCTCTAGGGTGTTTCGCACCGCAGGATCTATCGACGATGGCCTAAACCCGCCGGCGGAGGCCACCCTTCGACAATTGCAAGCCGCTCTGGACGAGTGGAAGGCGGCTTTGCCTGAGCTTTATAAACAGTCATCTTCCGAATATCCCGTAGAGTAGGTGTCCGTAGATAAGTATTCCTTCCGGGGTTCAGAGTTCTCTAATCGTGCTATAGGTACTGGGAAAGATTTTATTACTCAACAACTTGCGTCCTGCATCGATCAAGCCCCCTCTGCCCAACGCCCTCATTTTCCTCAGCTGAGACTTGTATACGTGCCGCAGGAGCATTCATTGAAAGCGTTCACAGCATCTTAAAAGGCCACGAGATACCGCTCTCGTGGATGATAGCCCAAGGTGTTCTTTTCACAGGCCTAACTATGCTGATTACCGCAAGATTGAACACGATGAAGCTGATTCAGCAAGTTGGGCCGCCTATTCTTGTTGTCAATATCTCGAATTGGTCCCTTAAATGTAGTGTTTGTCTTGCCATATTAAAGGAAAGACTGAAAGAGGAGCTACTAGCGAAATTGGAGGCTGAATATGAGACATTTTCGAACGACACCATCAAGTACTTTTGGGGCGCTTTGTCAGAGACATCAGATACTTTTTCATCGAGGGCCACGAGGACTCTCACAGGATTGCATACGCCCGCGGCACTTGGCATGGACATAAGGGTCGAATCCGAGGAGTGCGGAGCAGGTCAAACCTCTTCTGCTAGTACAGCAGAAATAGTGGTTGGTGGATCAACACAGCCCTTCGACTCATTCACAGACACGGCCATGACCTGGGAGTCATTACAACCGTTTAGCGGGTTATTCTCTGAGGGTACATTGGATGGATTCTGGGAACTGTTTCCTCAGTTGCACCAAACTGAAATGTTTGGTGACTGTTATCAAAGTGATATGTAGCTGGATAATAGATAAGTACGGTTGCTTGGTAACAGACGTCAGGCACGCGATTCGGTAAAAGTAAGTCAGCTAATTAGTTCATTTCCGTCCTATTCGATCATTATACGGCGCTGAACTATATCTTGTTGCCCCATTCATCTATAAATTGTGCCGTCACATCGATGAAATTGTCAATCTCTTCCTGCTTTAACTCCATGTTCAATGTTATGAACCCTCTTCGAGCAATGTAGAACCCTTTTCCCAAGAGATAGAACCAGTATAAATCTCGAAGCTCGTGAAGCTCGTCATTCACACCAAAGTGGATCGAGAGCAGCGATCCGATACCCGAAACCCAGATTTTTCCTCTAGGGATCGTATCAATATCTATCACTTCTTCTGCCTCATGTGGTGGGTGACATATGAGCCCTTTGGATACCAGCAGCCTGGAGATTGACTTTCTGAGCTGATCCCCCAACTCATTCAAGTTATCGAGAACCTCCTTTGTCAACAATCGCGCACCGGCTATACCGGCATGCATTGTGAGAAGGTTGTTGTTGAATGTACCAGAGTGTGCAAGGTAGACTGGTGTAGAAGGACTGTATCGAGTATTCTCTTCAGAAACATAACCTCCGACGACTGGATCATACAAACTCATCACGTCGTGGCGCCCGCCGAAGAGTCCAAAACTCATACCTCCTCCAAGATACTTGCCCATCGTTATCAGGTCCGGCTTAATCCCGTACTTCCCGCTAAGGCCACCATCCCAATGGAGCCGAGATGTCATGACCTCATCAAATATCAGGAGAGCACCCAGTGTCCTTGTTTTTTCACGAAGGAAGCGAAGAAATGCCGGCGAAGCAGGGCGACACCCACCGGCTCCTTGCATTGGTTCTATCATAACAGCAGCCAGACTCTTATGTTGAATAGTAGAGAGGGCTGCCTCGACGTTTGCCCGATTGTTGTACTCTGCCACAACGTATTCTCCAGGGATGTTTGTAAGAGGCTTAGCATTGCCGTCTCTCCATGACTGGACAGAGCCGTGGTACCCGTTGTTGAATACAAGGATGACGGACCGCCCCGTAAATGCTCGCGCAGTTGTTACTGCCATGAGATTGGCCTCTGTTCCGGAATTGGTGAACCTCAGGAGTTCCACTCCAGCGGATCGCTCAAATCGGGATTTGATTAAGCATGCCAGCTCTCCTTCCGCGGCTGATGTGGCCCCAAAATTTACACCCCTTTTCAAAGCATCCGTGATAGCATTTGCGATGGAGGGATGAGAGTGGCCATATATGCCTGCTGTGTATTCACCCAATAGATCGACATAAGATTTTCCATCCACAGACTTGATGTATGTTCCACTTGCAGAATCAATGGTAATAGGAAAAGGGGTGGTGAATAGGGTCGTACGGGTGTTCCCCGCTGGTAAATGAGAAGACGCTCTCCGAAAAGCCTCTGCAGACTTTGGATTATCGGCCACGTATCTATTTATGGCCTCCTGAAGAGCTCTCTGAATGTCTCTGGGGGGGTTTTCAATGTGTGGCATATTTGAAAGGTTTTTGGAAAATTAAGTTTCTGAAAAAACATAAGGTTCAGGGCCTCTGGACGATAGTGAAGAGAATGGTTATGCAAAGAGATTGTTGACTCTAAGAAGTGTGAACCCTACCGCGACCTTTTATCTTGAAACGCCCGCTACGTGATAATTGTTCGACAATGTCTGATCATCTGAATCTAACTTCCTCGGACCTTTTTCACCGAGAAGATCTCGGAAAGTACATCCGACGGCGAACTGTGCGGTTGAATGGTATGCCATCCTTAGTGTCCCCGCATAAAATTTCACGAAAGGAAGGTGGTCGGAGCCTTTTTTATCTCAAGGCTACCGGTAAGGATGCAAGAATTGACCCAAGATTTGGCTCGGTCATCGTATCACTCAATGTAGTTACCGAGGCATGGAAGGAAAATACACTTTACCCCGGTTACCGGATTGTAGCTAACGGAGAGCCGGTGACCTGGGTCTAGAATGAACGCTTAATCCATGACTCTTATCCTTTGACATGTTAGTCAACTCTCGAGCGTTCCAACAGAGCCATAATTGTGACTATCATAATAAACTAATTCTTTAAGAAAAACCATTTGGCTTTAGGGATCGGAACCTCTTTCCGCGACACAATGCACCCGTTAAAGCATGATTGGGCTATTTCGAATATCTTTCAATACTTGGTGTATACACACGTACGGGTTTATGTCCTCATGAGCGCGCCGGTTCGTGCTGCACGGAGCCCGTGATCCAACAGCGGACAACCTCACCAGCAGGGTTGTGTTCAAGGTAAATGTGTATTTCGGACGGTCTTCCCATGGCAAACCATTGTCTTACTCGAATGACACCTTTAGTCTCGGGTAATAGAACTCCATTGTCTAGTAAACAAGAAACGAGAGCTGCGGCAGCAATTCCCGTTGCTGTGTCCTCCAGGTATCCAGTTGCCTCTGGAAACTGCCGCGTGTAGAATAGGCGCTCCGAGACGTCCGAAACCAGATAAGGGTATAATCTAATAGATTCAAGAAAATGAACAAGTACGTTTGATGGATTCAATTGTTGGCCGGAGAGAGTTGAGTGTCTCAACATCCCTGAGGGGAATAAAAGTTTTTGTCTGAGACGTACGGCCATTTTGAACCTTGTATCGTGACGCAAGGTCACCTGTCGAGATCCCAAAAGTATTCAAAATCTCTGCAATTGCATTGTTGGAAAGATTGTGTATAGATCCTTTTGGTTGTAACACCAGAATCTGCAGGTCTATTGCAGACGTCTTGCTCCGAATCAACTTTGCCTCAATATCGCCACTCTTGGTCGATATGAGGAGAGGAGCTGCGATTGGAATCATCCCGAGCTGATTAAAAACCCATATAGCACCAACAGTTGCATGTCCACACATCGATATTTCATGGTTTGGGACCCAATACTTCATACACAAACGATAGTATGGTGAACTGGAGCCCCGGCATAGAACGTGCATGGACATGACATATCCACATTCATGGCCAGCTTTTTGCGCTAAACACTGCATTTCCGACGGTGTCAAACTACTAGCATTCAAAAGATGGTTGCTGGGTTTCCTCCTTGCGCGGACGTGGTAGGAGAGTGTGGGAAGACAGAGATGTGGTCTGTGGAAACTGTCTCCATTTCGCTGGCTAAATCGAATCGAGGCTGTAAACCAGGAGAGATAAAAAGGTGACAGAGAATTTAATGGAACGAGTTAGTTTCTACCTTGATGAAGAAAGCTTTAGATAAGAAAGGCGGGTGACATTATAATCACCGGATATTGGATATTCGAGCTGACAAACATGTCTCTAGGGCGCGGCCAGAATGGCATAGACCATAGCGGATCTTCGGCACCGAGCGTCCATACGAAGTCATACCATGATCAGGAATTTTGACAAGGTGATCTAGAGATTCCCTTATCTCTGGGGAAACAGGGACATTAGCAGGGTTTGATGACCCAGCCAAGCCGCTAACGCTACATATGTCATCAGCGCCTTGCGGAGTTTCGGAACCGAATCTCCATGCTGGTGGTATTCAAGGGTTTTGATAAGATCATCCAATGTAGAGGCTAGATTTTCTCATATCTACGGCGAGATGGGGGGGAATAGAAAAGGACCCAAGGGTCCACGGTAGCAGTGCCGGTCTGCTAAGATATTTGCATCATCACCTTTCATTATATTTATTTCGACGTCAATCTGAGAAATCTTTTCAATCAAACCCGACCATGGCGATCTCTGAAGCCAGCGAAAAGAAGACCGATCTTCGGCAACCCAACCAAATGACGGACATCGAAGAATCGAACGCTATACCAGTAGCGAATAACGAAAGTCATTTACAAAGAAACCTCAATAGCCGCCAAATAGGCATGTTCTCGATCGCTGGGGCCATAGGGACTGGGCTGCTGATATCTACTGGCGGGACTCTTGCCAAAGGAGGGCCAGGATCGATGCTTATATCATTCATTCTGGTCGGATTCGTCTGCTATAATGTGCTTGTTGCTTATGGCGAGATGTCGACTGCCCTTCCTATGGACAAATCATTTAGTGGCTATGCTGCTCGTTTTGTCGACCCGGCCTACGGGTAAGTTTTTAACGCTTGTCAACTTACATGAGAACCTCCTAATAGGACCGTAACTATTCATAGATGTGCAACAGGCTTGAACTACTTTTGCAAGTATTCCGTTCTTCTAGCCAACAACCTCACCGCATCGGGCCTTATTATGCAGTATTGGCTGCCGGATGTCAATGTCGGCGTATGGATCGTGAGCTTTGCCGTCCCTATCATCCTTATCAATGTAAGCCTCAACTGTGCTTGTAGACTGTGAGCTTCTGAGCAACGTTGGCTGACCGTTCGATTTTAGCTTTTCCCAGTCAAAGTCTTTGGTGAAGTTGAATTCTTTGCTTCCATTATCAAGACAGTCGTCATCATAGGATTAATGCTAGTCTGTTTAGTAATTGATCTGGGCGGTGGCCCCAATGGCGGCAGGATTGGCTTCCGGTATTGGAGTGAGCCGGGTGCCTTCAACGACTACCTCATTGATGGCCCTACGGGTAAGTTCTTGGGCTGGTGGTCAAGCATGGTGGGCGCTGCCTTTGTGTATATGGGAACAGAGCTTGTGGGGGTGGCCTTCGGAGAGACCGAAAAGCCCTGGAAAGTGATCCCAAAAGCAGTTCGACAGACGGCCTGGCGGATATCTTTCCTCTATGTTGGGGGCATCCTCCTTCTGGGAATGGTCGTACCCTATAACAGCCCCGACTTGATGACGGCAACAAAGGCGAAAACAGGAGCGGGTAAGTGGTGTTTGGCGATTGCAGGTTGAGTCATTTGCTCACTCCACTATCAATCTAGAGGCATCAGCGTTTATCGTGGCAGTTAAGAATGCCGGGATTAGTACTCTTCCGGGCTTGATCAATGGCTCTCTTCTAGTATTCGTACTAAGTGCAGCTAGCTCTGGTCTTTAGCCCATGTCCTTGGAGTTACATAATAATCATGCTAATAATTTACAGATATCTATACATCATCTCGGACTCTGTACGGCCTAGCCCGGGACGGATACATGCCCAAAATATTTGCAAAGACGCACGGTAGTGTGCCGCTTATTGCAGTGTGCTGTTCATCTATGTTCTTCCTGCTGGCACTGATGAATACGACACAAGGGAGCAACAAAGTATTCAGCGATCTGGTTTCGTTGGCCACAATCTTCGGACTATTCAACTGGATCAGTATCCTGGTTTCATACCTCTCTTTTCGTCATGGAATGGATGCACAGAACATACCTCGTGCTTCTTTACCGTTTAAAGAACGCTGGATGAAACTGAGAGTATCACTAAGTCTCGTCCTTACCTGCTTAATAATTGTCTTCAACGGCAAGTGATTTTAATTCTTACACTTTCAAATAATAGGGACATAAATCTAACCTTTTCCTTGTTAGGAGTTGCCAATTTCATTCCGACGTTTCAGGCCGAATCGTTCATTTTTGCCTACGCCGGCGTCCCTGTACACCTAGTTCTTATCTTTGGTGCCAAACTGATATTTCGAACTAAGCGCGTAGATCCGAAGTCAATGGATCTTGATACGGGGAGGATCACTGCTGAATATAAGGAAAGGGCGGAGAGAGCAGATGATACTGGAGAGAATACAGGCCCAGCACTTTTTGCATCTTTTCTAGGTTGCCTGAAAATGAAGGGGTTTAATTCTTATACCTCGTAGATGAATAGAAATTGGACATGCTGGGTTAAATTTTGGTCTGGCTGGTGCTGAGCGCTGGCCATCGTTTATATTCAGACCAGACTCTCTAAATCAATTCTCCATGGCCAAGGCTTCAGCAAGACACAGAAAAATAGTGATGAGAGTAAAAACACTCTGCTTGAGATTTCCCGCCACCATGGCACATCCATCGTTTCCCTCATGCTTGACACTCAGAGCAGCCCAATGGTACAGGGCAAAAGGCTGTTCATAATGAGGAACCTTGAGTGTTTTGGCCCTGAGCTAGACTAGTGTACGCTGTTGTCATGTTTCTGGATCAACGCTTTAAGCACTAGGATTACGGTGCTTTATCGTACTCTTTGCAAGCTTCTGAACACCAAGATCTCAAGGCGGGCCACTTAGAAATCCATTAGGCTTTAATGTTCGAGACTATGACGGTTCGGTGTTCTCTCCAATTTGGCTGTTTAAAGGTGGCCCTTCACCCATTGTGTATTTGCCATAGACGATTACAGCTGCCAGTGCATTTTCCTGTTGACCAGAATGGCCGCTCGCGAAAATTTGAAGATTCTGGCCGGAGTGGATCCAGCATGCTTCATGGGAGCGATATACCCCAGTCGTGTCTGAGGCATCAAATACAAATGTTGGCCTTGGGTCGGTACTGACGCTATCTACCATTATTGCGGGTTGATTTTCTCCTCCAAGTAGTATCCAAATCTTCACACCGGGATCCATGAAGGTAGGCGCCAATAGAACATTGCAGTCCAGAGTCAAGCTGCCTACCTTGGCTGCCTGACCCGCTTCGATATTTTGGGAGTATCGCAATTCAATAATGTTGTGTGCTGGTGGATCATAGCTCGCATGGCAGCAATCCAACTCGAAAGATCGTGAAATGTCATAGAACACATGATTCCATGCAAAATAGATTGCATCTCGTAGCGGCGTAGGTACAGTTTCCTTATCTGGATTTTCTGCTGAATTGAGGTCGTTCTTGGAAGCATTGTGTATCTTCAAAAAAAGCGGCTGTAAAGCCGTTTTTGAGTCGCTCTAGATTTCCCCACTGCCTGACCAGTCAAGGTTCATGAGCCAGGCATCACGACAAAGTGAGGCCGTCACGTCCACCTTGAGGAAGGAGCGATAGTTGATGAGGAGGCAGTTTTCCTGGTGGGGATTTGCTAGGGTCACCACATCGACGCGGGGGACCGGAGCCATAGTGGAAAGCAGCCTTGGAGGTAGCCAGGAATGGGAGTGGTGAGTAGGTGTAAGTTGTTAAGGATTTCACGACTTGAGATGAATAATAGAAATCTCTATTACGATAGTTGGCAGATGTTAGTTTTGGACATGCAGGGGGAAATTGTGGGAAGTTTATATTTTCTGTCAGCTAATCCACCTTTCGTTTCATTTACATGACCTAGGCTTGCGTGACTGTTATTGAGCCGATCATTACCCTTTATGTCTGTCACTATGGGGGAGAAATGGGGCGTATGGGCCGATTTGGCTAAGATAATGAAATGAATGGTGGGTTTCGGTTCTCTAATTCTATATGTGCTTATCAGAGTTATGTGGCGCTTATTTTTATTTAATAACCTTAATATCTAGTAACGTCTATGATAAGCATGCGCACCAGACAAGCATGCGCACTAAAAATCCCTCAATCTCTCTTCTTTCTCTTTAATCAAATAATTCTCAACTACTAAGTATGCCACAATTAAACCAAGAGGCAAATATCCTTCTTGCCCTTCAAGCCCTCCAAAGAGACTCAACTTTAAGCCTCTGGCGCGCTGCAAAGGCCTACCAAGTCAATTACTATACTATATAGTGCCGATCAAATGGTATACCTTCTCGAGCTGCTTGGGTCCCTAAACAATGGAAGCTATCTGACTTAGAAGAGCAGGCGATTGTTAAGTATATCCTTGACTTAGATTCTTGAGGGTTTCCTTTGCGCTTACTTATTATTAAAGAAATAGCAAATTAATTGCTTGCTTAATAAGAGGCATAACTTATTAGCTAGCGCTAGGCTTATAACTTTATTAAGTAGTAATTATAGCTTTAAATGCATTTATTTTATAAGTATAATTATAAGAGGGCTTAATGCAAAGACTTAGCCTTTATTTATTAATAGTTCTTACTTATAAAGAATATAATAGCTAAGTATAATATTAAATTAAATAATTTATATAACTTT
>JAMAKE010000126.1:0-51953 GCA_023628695.1 Nectriaceae sp. PG4201 | reverse complement strand
TAAGTAATCTTATTATTTATTATAATTATAAGTTAATATTATCTTGCAACTTAATATTAAGATTATAATCTCTTAAGTAATTAAGCTATTTTAATAACTTAAAATAGCTAAACTAATAATAAGATAAGCCTTAAGTAGCTAAAGCATTTTAATTAATATATAAAGACTTAATTAAATAGTCTTTATTATCTTTTAATCCTTAATAGGTATAAGAGCTATTATTTTATTAATTTTAAGGACTATTGCAAGGAATATAAGATTATTATACTTTATATATTACTTTATTTATTATATTTACTTTAGCCTCTTAATATTACTTACTTTAAGCTACTTAAGAAGGCATATAATAAGTAAATAAAGCATTTAATTAAAAGCTTTATAACTTATTATGATAATTAAGTACTATCTTAAGCTTATAAGGGAATAACTAGTCATAGTAGTTTATATTATAAGAAGATCAAGGGCATTAAGGTTAAGCAACATGCAAAGAGAACTATATTATATTTAATAATAGTCAATAAAGGGTAATTAAGATAACTAAGTATTATTAATAGCTATTAAGCTATCCTATTTAAAGAGTAGCTATTATTATTATCTATATACTTAATAAGTATTTTTAAATCATTAGATTATCATTATAAGTAAGTGATCTTAAATTATTAAGCTAACTTAATAATCTATTCTTAATTAGTTTATATCTAGTGAGTCAATAGGTATATAACCTCTTTTAATATTAAGTCATAATATAATATCTTCCCTTTATTAGTCTTATTCTTAAGGCTATTAAATAAGTTGCCTCTTAACTTTGCCTATTAGTTTATAACTTCCTTTTATAATTACTTCCTTTATGCATTAATACTATATCTAGCTATATTTCTAAGAAAAAACCTTCTTATTATAAGACTAAGTAATGCAATCTTCTTCTTTTTATAATTCTTATGAATTCTATTATTATGCCTTCCTATTCTTCTTATAAGGCTAAGGGGTTTAATTTTTATAATGCATCTTCTCTTGACTCTTCTCAATATATTAAATATATTCATTTAAATCTTTTGCATTGCAATATTATAAGCATTTTAAGCGCCTAGCTCCATTAGATCGCTGCCTAGCACTTAAAAATGGAGTCTAAGCTTAAGCAGGCTAAGGAGGAGTAGCATTAAATAGATACTAAGGTTAAATAGCTTCGCAAGCAAAAGAAAATATAATTTAAGAAGATAATGCAAGTAGTCTCGCGGGGTATCGATAGCATAGAGGAGTTAAAGAGGGTTAAGAAGGAGGAGGCAGAGCGCGAGGCAGCCTATTAGGCTGCCATGGTATCTAGTTCGTTGCTGCATCGTTCTTCCACTGAGGAGCAGCTAGACTAGGACTTTATATTGACTTAGGATGCTATTTATAAGAATGTCCCTTTAGATCCTTCCTTGCTATTAGATTTTAATGTTATTAATAGAACTTCTTAAGCTCCTTTTAGCAATATATAAGGTGCTTAGGCAGTTCTTATATATTTTTATTATAATTATAGTCTTATTATTTAATAAGATAATATATTTTGCTATTAATTTTCTATTTATTAAGTATCTTTTCTATCTTATATTTCTCTAGCCCTTTGACTTTAGTTTTATTTAATTTTATCTTTATTATAATTATATCTTTTATTGATTTTAATAGTAAGATATAGAATATTAAGTATAATTTGACTTTTAATAGTAGTTTTAATTTATAGTTATTTTTTAATATCTTTTTAATGATTTTATATAGTTTAATATACTTATAGTTAAGTTTCTTATTAAGTCTTTTTATAATAATATTTTTAATAGATAATAGGACTATATCTCCTTTTAAAAAGGTTAGTCCCTTAATCTTTTTTTAGTTATAATATCTCTTTATTTTACTTTTAATATATTTTAATTTTATTCTTATTTCTTTATATAGTTCTTTTAGTTTATTAGCTATTAATATTGCCTTGATATTTAAGGGGCCCTCTTTTTATTATAAGTAAAAAGCTTTTAAGGTAAACTTAAAATTAATATAAGTTAATATTATTTTAATACTTATATAGTAGGAAGTGTTATAAGCAAACTATGCTGCTAGTAATATTTTTACCTAGTTATTTTATCTATAGTTAATATAGCATTATAAATATGCTTTTAATTCTTAGTTTAATTATTTTATTTATCTATTTACTAAGGCTTTAAAGGCTATAATAAGTCAATAGTTAAGTCCGATTTATAATATTAAGGCTTGCTAGAATTTTAATGCAAAGGTTATTTCTCTATTTAATAATATCTTATTTAATAGCCTATAAATATTAAAGATATATCATAGAAAAATATAAGCTATATTTTTAGCTATAGTGCTTTCTTAATAGGGAATATAATATATAAATTTAATGAACCTATTAATAATAATAAAAATGCTATTATAGCATACTTCTATAGTAAGGTCTTTTAATATTAATAGTTTAATAATAAAATCTATTATAATTAAGTCCTATAGTTACTTTGCAACTAAGAGTAGTTATAATTATCTATATAGTTTATAGCATTATACCTTAGTCTTTGCATATAGCCTATATTTTTTAATTATTTCTTTAATTATCCTCTTTATCTTTTAAAAGGTATAGGTTTCTTTAATTTATTTTAAGGTTTTATTAATTCCTTAGTATTTATATAAGGGGTATTTATATATTTATTATATTAATTATTCTTATAAGTGAGTTAATACTTATAATGCCCTTATCTTATCTTCTTTTAATAGTTTATTATTATATTCTTTGATTTCCTTTATTATTAATTTATTAGTCTTTATTTAAAATGTTATATTTAGACATTTCTAGAGGCATAGGTTGCATTATATTAATATCTATTTAAGGTCATAGGTTAGACAATTTATATAGTATATTTTTATTACTTCTTTTCTTAAGTTCTCTAGGTTGCTATTATATAGTCTATAGGTTTAATGAATCTTATAAAGTAATTCAATCTATATTATATTAAGGATCTTAATAAATCCCTTATAATAATATATCTTTCTATTGTGTAATTATATATAGTCTATAAAGTCTATTGCTAGCCCTAGCTTCTTAATTATCTAAAGGTACTATTTTAATAGTTTTCTTTGTTTTATAGTTTTTGCAATATATTTTTAAGTAAGGTATCCTTTTAATATATATTTTAAGATTTATTCATTTGCCTTAAGTTATTCTATATTAAAGTCGCTCCTTTAATTAATAGCATTTACTTTGCTATTCTTAGTTCCTTTTTTATAGATTATTATATAATTAAACTTTAATAGATATTTAGCATATTATAATTATCTTCTATTAAGTTATTATATTATAATAAAGTATATAATATTTTTATAGTTAATATAGACCTTAACCTTATGTTTTCCTCCTCTTAAGTAATATTTAAATTCTCTAAAGGCATTAATAATAGCTAGAAATTCCTTATTATAAATAAAGTAATTAAGTTTTACTTTATATAGTTTATATAAGTAGAATGCTATTAAGTGCAATTTTCTATTTTTATCTTATTATTTGACTTATACTTTAAGTGCAAAGTTTAATATATTTATTTCCAATTCTATTTCTTTATTTAAGTTAAATATTGCTAGGACTAGTTTACTAAGTATTGCATTCTTAATAAAGTTAAAAGCTCTTTTTACTTTTATATCCTATTTAAAGTCTTTTTCTTTCTTTATAAACTCTATAAGTAGTCTTGCTATTTCTTTAAAGTTCTTAATAAACTTGCAATAGTAATTAGCAAATCCTAGGAATAATTAGACTTCCTTGAGATTTAATAGTCATAGCTAGTTCTTAATTGCTATTATTTTCTTTAGATCCATTTAAATCTTATTTAAGCTAATAATATATCTTAAAAACTCTATTTCTTAAATATAGAATTTACTTTTCTTTAGTTCAATTAAAAGTTTAATATCTTATAATGCTTTTAATACCTTATAGATATATTCTATATATTCTTTTTTAGTTCTTAAAAAGATTAAGATATTATTTAAGTAATATATAATGAAAATGTCTAAGTGCTTGCATAATATATAGTTAATTATTATTTAAAATGCTATTAATATATTTATAAGCTTAAAAGGCATTATTAGGTATTTAAATAGTCTATATTTAATTTAAAATGCTATTTTCTATTTATATCTTAATATAATATAAATAAGGTTATAGGCTCCCTTAAGGTTAAGTGCTATAAACTACTTTATCCTATGAAGGCAATCCTTTATCTTAATAATCAATAGCAATAGCATTTAATCCTTAAGAGTAATCTTATTTAATTATTAATAGTTAATAACTAGTTATACTTTTCTATTTTTCTTAGATATAAAGAATATAAAATATCTTATTAAGGATATTAATATCTTAATATATCCTTTTTATAGTATCTCTTTAAGGTATCTTCTTAGTTTACTTAGTTTAGCTTTATTTAAGTTAATAAGTTATTTAAACCTAAGGTACTCTTTATTTTATATCTCAATTTTAAGGTTCTATAGATTATATTTTAATAGACCTATTTCTAGTTCCTTAGCAAATAGTTTATTATATATTTAATAGGCTATTAAGATATTCTTAAGTCTATTTAATTGCTCCTTTTCTTATTTCTTAATTTTATTATTAAGTTAATATATTTATTTTACTATCCTTGCAATTATTTTTCTTGCTTTTCTTTTATGCTTATATCTTATCCCTTTTAAGCTTAATAAGAGGTCTATCTTATGCTTAAACTTATTATTATTAATTAAGTTTTAAGATCTCTTTATATTTTCTTTATTATTTATAGAGAGTATATTATTACTATTGATATATACTTAGCTAATTCTCTAGTTAATAGTTAAGTTAAATTAATATAACTATAAATATCTAAGGATAATATTATATTCCTTTATTATTATTATATTAAATGAGATTCCTTAGTTTCATTTAAGGATATAAACCTTAAGATAATTAATCTCTTAGTTAATTATTTCTTTATTATATTTAAATATTTCTCCTTTGAGGTTTGCAATTATATAGGGTTCCTTCTTATCCTTCTATAATAGCTTTAGGCAGTTAACCATTGCTAAGTTAATATAATTGCCCTTTGCTTTGCTATTTACTAAAGCATTTAACTATTCCCTTTAATGCATATTTATATTATTAATTATTACTTAGTATGCTCTTCTTAAGTTATATATAGAGCCCTTTATAGGAGGTCCCTGCCTCTTAGCTCTATGCATACCTATAGCTCTATTATAAGTTGCTATAGTCATTTTTTAATTATATCTTTAGGTATCCTTTCTTATTAAGTGCATAACCTTCTTATGCATATTTATATTATTCTTTATTATATTATTCTTATTATCTTTATTATTCTTAGCATTCTTAGTTCTCTTAATATGCTTTCTTTTCCTTTGCAAGGTACTATTATTTTGCCTTTATAAAAATATATTATATATATCTCTTATTATTATAGGTTTCTAAGGTATCGAGGTCCTTGCATTATTTATATAGTTATAGAGCATAAAGCATAAGCATCTCTATTTTAAGATATAATTGCCTTAGTTAATATTGTTTTAATGCTATCCTTTTATATAGTTTTATGATTAGCATAGTTCCTATTTTAAATAGGTAGCAATCCCATTTTTCTTTTAAGTCTAAGTATATCTTGCATTTTAAGTAGATATATAATACCTATAAAATGGTATAGTATAGGAAGTATAATAGGTATATAGTTAAGTAGTCTCTAAAGACTCCCTTAGGGGTCCTTAGCTTAAATTCTATCTTTATAGGGACTAGGATTTAGTTATAGTCTTTTAGTTTATAATACTTAGTGCTAAAGTATGCTATTTGCTTATCTATCTCCTTCCTTTTGCTTTCTTAGTATATTGCTAAGGGCCCTATAGTTTTAATAGCCTTATATCTCTAGAGGCCTTATTAGAATGCCTCTTATGCTTGCTCTTTTTTAGTATTATCTATTGCTTCTTATTATCTCTTGGCTTTAATCCTCTCTTAGTTAATCTTACTTATAGTTTTAATGGGAATATTATTAATAAGCTAAGATATAGTTTATAATTCTATTGAATTCTTTAGTCCTTATTAGTTATTTAGTATTTTGCTTAGAAATCTAAAGTCATTTATTTCTATGAATTTTAATATTAATTAATTAAATTGTCTTAGTATTAAGTCCTAAGGTTTAGGCTTTATTAAGATTTATATTCTTTCCTATTCCTTAAATTCTTTTAGTTTAAGTTTCTAAATATCTTGCTACTTATTATATAGTTCTAAGTTATTCTTATAGTTACTATCCTTTAAATATTACAAGGTTAATAATATTATTACTCATTTCTTCCCTTTCTTAGCTATTGCAAGCATTTAAGTTTTTAAGTTAATTTCTTTAGTTAGTTCCTCTAAGACTAGATATTAAGTGCAATATTTATATATATTATTTATATTAAGCCCTATCTTCTTCTCTCCCTCCTATCTTAATAAGGAAGTGAAATCCTTCTTTATATATTTTTAGCATTTATTTATAGATTTCCCTTATTTCTTAGGCATAAGTAAGGCATTTATTAGTTTTATAGTTAATTGCATAGTCTACTTAGTATCCTTATTTATTGCTACTAAAGAATTCCTTTCTTAGCCTAGGGTATTAATTGCTAGTTTCCTTTTCTATTTTATAAGTTATGCATTTATTATTATAGCATACTATTTAGCTTATAATATTATAGCTATTCCTTTAATAGTTTCTTAGTATATATCCCTTTTTATTATATTAATACTTTAAAGGTATTTCTTTTTCTATAGGCTTTTATTCTATTGCCCTAGGGTTAAGTATAGATATTTTAAATGCATTTTTAATATTATAAGTCCTATATACCTTGCTAAGCATTGCAATAGTCTTTTATGCAATATAAATAGCTATTTAAGATTTATCTTCCTATTTATTAATAAATCTAAGTTACTTCTTACCCTTTAATACTTTTATAAAGTTTTATTCCTTCTTTAAGGATTAGCATTCCCTTGCATAATAACCCTTCTTATAGCAATTATAGCATTTTACTTATTTCTTTTTATATTAAGCTGCCCTTAGTTCTATTGATCTTAGATATATTCTAAATAAGGTATTAAACTATTTAAGCACTTCCCCTTTTCCCTTAGGTTACTTATTTTAATTGAGGTAATAAGAGTTATAATTAATATTATAACCTTAATATCTTTCCTCTATTTATTCCTTATATCTTTTATATTATCTTTTATTTATCTTAATAGCTATAGCTATATATTTTATAAGGTTCTTTGGCCTATTAGCCTTAGATAATTTATCCTTAATTTCTAGCTTAAGTCCTTAATAGAATATTTCTATAAGTAGCTTATTATCTTATTTTAATTTTAATATAACTTATTAAAATATTATAGCATAAGTAGCAATAGATTTAATTTACTTAATTTTATAAATATCTATTGCTACTTATTATTCTTTATTAACTATCTTAAAGATATCTTTAAGTATTAAGTTACTTTAAAATTATCTTATTTAGCAAAGATATTAATAGTTTCTTAGTCTTAATTTATTTCTTTATTATTTAAAAAGTCTTATATAATTAATTTAAACTATATAGCTATTAATCCTTTAAGGCATATATTAATAAATATAACCCTTACTTCTATAGATACTAAATATCTTAAGAAGAACTTAAAGTAAGTTTTAAGTCTAATAAGGAAGAGTATAATATCTTTTAAGTTTCTATTAAATGATTTTAATTTAAAGGGTTTAATAGATTCTCCTAGATCCCTATCTAGATATGCTAGCAATAGTGCCAATAGGTTATCTGCCTATTGCTAGACTTATGCCCTTAAGTGCTAGATTATAGCATAGAGCTGGCTTATTTCGGTTGCTACTTTTGCTGCGCTTAGGGGCATAGTATAGGGTAGTGCCGGTCTATTGATAGGTAGGTTAGTTAATTGAGATCTAGATATATTTATATAGTATAATATTGCTTAGAGCAATATAATAATCTTTTAAATAAGAGCTATTAATATATAATAATTAAGTATTGTCTTGGGCCTATAAGGGAATAATTAGTTATAGTGGTTTATATTATAAGAAGATTAAGGGCATTGAGGTTAAGCAATATGTAAGGAGAATTATATTATATTTAATAATAGTTAATAAAGGGTAATTGAGGTAACTAAGTATTATTAATAGCTATTGAGCTATCCTATTTAAAGAGTGGCTATTATTATTATTTATATACTTAATAAGTGTTTTTAAATTATTAAATTATTATTATAAGTAAGTAATCTTAAATTATTAAGCTAACTTAATAATCTATTCTTAATTGGTTTATGTTTAGTGGGTTAGTAGGCATATGACCTCTTTTAGTATTAAGTTATGATATTTATATCTTAAATATTAAGTTCTTCTTAGTATTTTATGCTACCTTTTAAGCCTCCCTTATAAAGAAAAATATTAAGAGAGATTTTAAAGGGGCTAGGATTATTTCTCTAGACTTAGAAATAATAATTTTAAAGGTTAATATATATATATAGACTTTAATGCTTACTAAGAAAGAGCCTAGCTTACTTAACCCTTAAGTCTTAGCAATATTAAAGATAGCTAATAAGGCTAAGTCTTAAATAGAATACTTAAAAAGATAAATCTATAGGCTCTAAAGTAGCTCCCTAGCCTTTATCTTAAATACCTTGACTTCTCTTTTTAAAGAAGTAAAAGTAATTATATGTTAAATAGCATTATTAAAGTCTAAGGTATAAGATTATTAGCAAGTAAATATAACTCTTAATAGGAGGTATAAAGCTAAGTAGACCTAGCTATAAAATAAAGGGAAGATAATTATATAAAAAGGAAGGGATATAATTAATTAAATAGTCCTTAATATTAAAGGGGAGGCTAAATTGCTTAAAAATTAAGAGGTAAGAAGAGGGGCATAATTAAGGGAAAGGCACTATAAGCTCTATTGCTAACTTAGTTATAACTTAAGGACTTATAAGATAATAATTAAGACCTTTAAAGAAGAAGATAGCAATTAATTTCAATTAATTAAATAGTTAATTATATTTTTATTAAGATTCTTAATTAAAAGGTTAAGAAAAGTATAGTACTTGCTTATTTATAGCATTTACTTATTATATATATTATTCTTAACTTAAATTCTTAAGGGTTTTCTTTATATTTACTTATTATTAAAGAAATAGCTAATTAATTACTTATTAAGTAAAAGGCATAATATATATAATAAGTAAGTAAAATAAATAAGCAAGTGAAATGTTATATTATATATTAAAAAATATAATTATTAAATTTTTTAAAATAAGTAATATAGTCTTTAAAAATCTAAAAAAATAATTTCTAGTAATTTAACTAAAGAAAAAACTAAATGATATTTTCTTTTAGATTTTTAAAAAATCTCTCTTAATATAGAGATAGCTATTTATATAATATAAATAAGGTATTCCTTAATAATATTATTAAAAAAACTATTAAAAATCTAGAAAGATTCTATAGAAAATAACTATATTTAATTAATTTAATCTTAAGTTTTTAGCTATTTTAAGCTTACTTTAGATTTTTAAAGAATTTTTAAAATTTATAATTTAAAGTAAAAATTATAATATTTTACTTACTTATTTATTTCACTTACTTATTATATATATTAAGCTATTAATAAGTATTAAGCTTATAACTTTATTAAGTAATAATTATAGCTTTAAATGCATTTCTTTTATAAATATAACTATAAAAGGGCTTAATATATAAACCTAGCTCTTATTTATTAATAGTTCTTATCTATAGAGAATATAGCTATAAAATATAAGATTAATATAAATAATTAATATAATTTTAATAATATTAACTTCCTTATAAGTATTATTAGCAATAAAATAATAATAATAAATATAAAAAGGCAAAGAAACTTAAAATTAATTTAAATTAAAAGCTATAAATAAGTTATAGTTATTTAAGCTATTAATATAAAAGAATAAGTAATCTTATTATTTATTATAATTATAAGTTAATATTATTCTATAAGTTAATATTAAGATTATAACCTTTTAAGTAATTAAGCTATCTTAATAACTTAAAATAACTAAATAAATAATAAGATAAGCCTTAAATAGCTAAAGTACTTTAATTAATATATAAAGAATTAATTAAATAATCTTTATTATCTTTTAATTCTTAATAAGTATAAAAGTTATTATTTAATTAAATTTAAGCTTTATTATAAGGAATATAAAATAATTATATTTTATTTACCCTTTTTTTATTATATTTACTTTAGCCTCTTAATATTACTTACTTTAAGTTACTTAAAAAGGCATATAATAAGTAAATAAAGCATTTAATTAAAAGCTTTATAACTTATATCTTAAAGATTAAGTTCTTCTTAATATTTTATATTACCTTCTAAGCTTCTCTTATAAAGAAAAATATTAAGAGAGGTTTTAAAGAAGCTAAGCTTATTTCTCTTAATTTAAAAGTAATTATTTAAAAGCTTAATATATAGTTATAAACTTTAATGCTTATTAAGAGAGAGCTTAGCCTCCTTAACCCTTAAGTCTTAATAACCCTAAAGATTATTATTAAGGCTAGCTCTTAAATAAAATACCTTAAAAGATAAATTAAAAGATATTAAAGTAGCTCCTTAGCCTTTAATTTAAAGGCTTTAAACTCCCTTACTAAAGAAATATAAGCAATTATATATTAAGTAGCCCTCTTAAAGTCTAAGAATTAAATCCTTTAATAGGCAAATGCAACCCTTAGTAAGAGGCATAGGTTAAAGCGGACCTAGCTATAATGCAAAGGGAAGATAACTATATAAGAAGGAAGAGATGCAATTAATTAAATAGTCCTTGCTATAAAGGGAGAAGTTAAATTAGCTAAAAATGAGGGGCAAGGAAGGGGGGCTCAATCGAGGGAAAGGCACTATGGGCTATGCTGCTAACCTAGTCATAACCCATGGACCTATGAGATAATGATTGAGACCTCTAAAGAAGAAGATAGTAATTAGTTTCAATTGATTAAATAGTCTATTATGTTTTTATTGAGCTTCTTAGTTAGAAGGTAAGAGAAAGTTTTCCACTCGCTTGTCTGTTCCACTCGCTTATTATATATATTATACTATATTTAAATCTTAAACGGTACATAGCAATGGAGGATATTAATATCTAAGTCAATGTCCTAGAGATATTATATAGCGATATATATATTATTAGATATAGTGCTAATAAATAGGCTAGCGAGGTATTGCTTTATAAAGCATATAAATAATTTAGCTTGCTAGTGAATATATTCTACCTAAATATAATTCTTATGCATTCTAATATGCTAGATATATTCACTTAACTATTATTCAATATCATTATTTCTAGTCTTGCTCTGAGCAGTTTCTATGAGGTTTATAGCGACAGCAGCCATATAAAGATGCATTATGATGGCATGCTGGTCAATATCCTTGCCAATGCTCTATATAAGATTGGGGATCAGCGTCATGCTGGCTTTCAAAGCTATAATACCATCAATATGCACCATGACGACGATATCTCGCTCGACATATTTGTTGATTGGATTGAATCGATGGGCTATTCGGTGCAGCGAATTGCCAACCACAGGGAGTGGTACCGGCGTTTTAGCTCTAAGCTATGAAACCTGCCTGAAGAGGAGCGCCATCGCTCCTCTTTCAATATCCTTGAACACTTCCGAAATCCACACCCCGTGGAAGCTCTCCTGCTCAGTACTGAGCGGTTCGAGGAGGCTCTCGGTAGTCAAAAAGTGCCACATAGCACCGAGAGGTTTATCCATAAGTACCTTGCCGACATAGAAACCCTCGGTCTGATACCGCCTGTTCTGTCAAAATCAGGATAGGAATTCAATCGACTGGGGAATCAAACAGTGATAGGCTATAAGCAGCTGTATTGTATTATCCTATTAATACTGAATAGAGCAAGGCTCACGGTGAGTTGAGAGATTTTACTAGGTATCGCAACAGACAACTGCACCCCCCCGAGAGCTGCCCTGGGCAAACCCCATTACCGTGCATGGTCTTGAGTTGGTGCTGCTTTAACCTGAGCAGTGGGTGAGCTGGGTGTGGATACTCGGCGCAGGAAGACGATCCTTGTTTCGGTCCCCCTGACTGAAAGTTGCCGCCAACTAAATATTGAAGCAATGATGCAGGGATTCTTTCTAGGTCCAAGTTTTAGTGCTAGCCCATAGATATTTGTGATTATAAGTCGCCCACTGCTGTTGGACTTCTATTCATATGACTATATTATGAAAGCAGCAGTTGCATGCTAAGCTACATAAATGGCTAACTAGTACTTAAGTGGATAAAACACTTCGAAGCACTTACGTGACCGGAAAATGAAGAGTAAAAATTGGTCCTCCATTAGACAGCTGTGAGAGACGTTTTACCTATGAATTGTACCACTTTTAATAAGCTTATTTAATTGAGATACTCCCTCTGCCGCTATATCTTATATATCTTCTTTGGTTGTTAGATATTGGTATATTAATGCATATAAGCATTAACATCAAAACGTTTTATATTGCGAAGTTGCTAATAGAGCAATTGACTTTAATAAAATTGACTCCCTTTATTATCTTCGGGAGATGCTAGATTGCTCTTTTAAAAGCGAATTACCGCTTAAGCTTGAGTTAAATCTTTAGAAAATAGCCGCATAACCCATTGATAGTGCTCAATTAGATATATAATCCAATATCTTCAACCTATCAAGAGAAGTTACTGAGAAGGACCTTGTAAGTCATATTGAAGCTAACTATTCCCTCACCCCCTCTACCATTTACCCACCTTCTGCTAGCAGCAGCAACACACTACCAACAATGCTGATCGGTTTGCGTTTTGGGTAGGCTGAAATGAATCCACCGCCTCTTTAGCTACGCAAGATTCAACGATTTAAGGAATATATACACATGCGGTTAGAAAGTTCATTGCCCTTGGAGATAGTCTGCGTACTCTTGTATTGAATGGAAGTACTGAGTTAAAAGGAGATAGCTCGTCTGAAAGAGAAATAATTGAGGCAGTTGTCCATCAGTAATGTTATGCTTGGGGTACTGGTGGACCATGTTATACGGTTTATAGGTCGGGGACGGGGTCCTACATCGCTGGATTGATTTATGCTCAGATGATCGGTCAGGGCGAGTCGGGTACGATGTGGGAGTCGAGAGAGTTTCGTAAGGTGGACATGCAGTGGCACCGGTTTTGAGAGTTCGACGCTGAGGACCGACCGGACGGAGTGGGGTTATGGGGCCGGTGCCAAGCAGGCCGAGCCAGAGGAGATGCAATGGAAGCGATTCAGCCGTTTGTACCGTGTGGAATTGAGAGGCCAAACGAAGCAGATGATGGGCGAGACGACCGAGTTGCGGGGATTGTAGGAACCCATCAATCGGGAGCGTCATTAGTGGCGCTGCAGAACGGCATGGATGTCCGATGCACCAAGTTAGAGGACGACGCGTATGTGTAGGAGAGCCGAAGGGTGCAGCTCAATGGTATCCGCGACGTCCGAGTCAACCATCAGCAGTCGGCAAGGGGCTCGCCAGCTGCTCGCGCTTACTATGGGCTGTTGCAGTGGGAGTCTTTCGTCGCCAGCTAGGAAGCGTCTGCGTCTGGGACTTCATCGTTAGTTTGCTATCGCTTTGGGGTTCGTTTCTAGCTCATCAAAATAGCTAGAACGATTGTATGACGTTTTGGGTGGTGCTGTTTGAGTTAGAACTCAGGCACTATGAGGGTGGGACTCTCGTACAGATGGCAAAACCGGGGCAAGTCTGGTGACGCCAGTGCCACACATGTAATGTATGAAAGGCATCGGCCCCATAGCTGCGGCTAGCTAGGCTATGCACTGCTGTTTCAGAGCTCCATCTGCAGTTTACGTCATAGAGGTCTACAATGAAGCATCAGATATGCACAAGGGTCGGAGTTCAACTTCAGCCACTATGCTCAGAACAGCAGAGGGCCTCCATCATGACGCCACTGCTATGGAGAACGCGCCCCTCAAATGCGTTATGGTGAATGGTGGCCACGCCCGTAGTGGAGGGCAGCATCTTGCTTTCCAACCAAGATGCGGTCGGATAGTCGCATTTCATTTCAGAGTGTCTTCCTGTACTTCGCTGTCCGACATTGTGATTATCTACTAGTACATTATTGTCGCCGAAAATAGTGGGTCCACTAATCCGAAAATGGTGGGTCTTATCGCCGAAAAAAGTGGGGCCTCATGCCCCGAATAGGGATACTGGCTTAGCTTTAACTCTGTCCATAATGTTGTGCCACAATAGAAACTTCGTATCGCGAGAAAGCCAAAATACTTCTTTCATATTAAGTTTCGGTTGTCGGAGGGGAACGGAGATAGTGGTTGCGTGGAAGGTCAGAGATCCGACGAAGGTACTCGAAGACTGATATATAAATGTTGCAGTAGTCCCGGCCTTGATCAACGACCTGAAATATAATGCCATCAACACCATCTTATCCCTCCGTTAATACCTGAAACAAATTGGTTTTTACTCAATACAATGGGTTGCCACGGTCGTTACACTACTGAGAAGGTGACCTACCCATCTCACGGAGAGACCATTGCCGGCATCCTCTACAAACCCAAGGGCGTTGCCAACCCGCCTGGTGTCGTCGTCCTCGGCCCCTATTCGTTTGTCAAAGAGCAAGCTCCATTGCAGTATGCTACGCGACTTGCTGACGAAGGTTACGCCGCCTTGATCTTTGACCCGCGCACCGTCGGAGAAAGCACCGGCCAGCCGCGGCGTCTGGAAAATCCCAAGATGAAGAATGAAGATGTCATCTCCGGCCTCGACTACCTCACCGGTAGAGGTGATGTTGATGTCAAGAGACTGTTCCTCGTTGGTGTCTGTCAAGGCGGCCCCCAGTGTCTAGATGTTGCGTCGTATGATGGCCGCGTCGTCGCTGTCGCCTCCGTGACGGGGTACTATCGCGATCACGAGACTGACGTTTGGATGATCTGCACTGGCTGCGTCAACATCGAGCCCGGCGTCGATGTAGGAGCGCTAAAGATGCCTACACCCGAGCAGGGAGAGGCGCTCTACCAGGCGCGCATGCAGCGAGCCAAAGACGCCAAAGCTCTGTACGAAAAAACGGGAGAGGTCATCTACCAACCTCTCGTCGACCCCAAAGCAGCGGACCCAGATGTTGGCTCACTCGCTGGCCTTCCAGGACCCGTCGCATGGTCGTGGTACGGCCCTTGGACTCTCAAGGGCTTCGAGAACCGGTATGCGGTCATGAGTGATCTGGATCACTTTGATTACACAACTGTACCGGGGGTGGCCAAACTAACTAAACCGGCGTTGGTGATTCACGGAGATAATTGTATGAATGCACCTGCGGCGAAGAGACATTTTGAGTCGATCCCGACGAAGAAGAAGAAGTTGATCTGGGACAATAATGTGTCGCACTTTCAGCACTATGAGCAGCCGGACTGTGTGGATCGCAACATTGGCGAGATTGCGGCTTGGTTTGAAGGTGTGAAAGTCTGAAATGCAAGGTAGCAAATGAATTGTAAAACGGGTGAAGACTATTCCTCCTGAATCAATCGAATTCGTGGATGATGATGCCAAATCCTTCGTAACGGATGTCCACCCTTGAGTAGTAAACCTACCTTTCCCCGTCCCAAATTGTCCCACATTTAATTATAGAGCACCTTTCAAGCGAATATAGGGTTATTTTAGCCCTCAACGCTATCGACGATAGTAAACCCCTTAGAATTCGAGCGGCAGCTGAAATCTGCAGCGTGCCGGCTATGTATTTGCGGTAGACGTGTTTGAGCTCCGTCGTCGCGCCTCCAAGGCTGTCACTAACTCAGTGTGGCCGGTGCTTCCAGTAGAAGCGTCGAGGAATGTAGCTTGCTCGCCGTATGTGGTACTCTGCGCCCGCCCAATGATCAGCCGGACCTTATACGACATCAAAACACACCGGGGTATGTGAAAGCGCGTGGAGGCGGCCGAAGGGTGGGAATGTTGTCGTTTTGTAAGGGGCTTTATTTTTCAACAATTTAGTACGCTGTTAATGATTCTTGGCTAGCCCATGAGAGTGTTTTTGTGGGGTCGTCACGTGCAGTGGCTCTCTTGGGTATGAGATCGTCAGAGAATGGCACCGATGAATCTGATTCTACAAAGCCTGACATTGAGAACATCAGACGATCTTTTCGGGGCCAATTCACCATGCTACTTCCGAGCTGGTCCGAAGCAGATGATGTCGATCAGCAGCAGCGGAAGCGAAAGCGACCGATGACATCTTGTAATGAGTGCCATCGACGCAAGCAGAAAGTACGTCAACGTAGAGGACAATTTATACAGCGGCCCAAAGTCTAACGAACAATCATTCAGTGCGATCGCTTACAGCCATGTGCAAATTGCTCCAAAAGAAACAAAGTGGTTGGTGTTAACGCTCGTATTGGTGCTTATTTCTCCATTCGTAGGCTGACTCTTTCCGGGTTCAAAGCATCTCTGTATATACGCACACGAGGTTCAACATCCATTGATTGAGATTGTGAGAGCCTGTGAGCCTGGAAGTGAGAGCGCCTCCATCTCGGATATAGTGGGCAGTCGTTCCACGGCATTCATTTCAGAATCCGGCACAGTATCAAACCGCACTGGCGGAGGTGTGTCTGCCCGCTTAGGCTACTCATCAGGCTTTTCCACGGGGACGATGAGTCTCATAAAGATGACTGCTGCCTCAGAAAATGTTCTGAGCGACCAGCCAGACTACCCGCAGGACGGACCCACCCCAATATACAAGAGTCTCCTCCGTCAATTACCTGCCAAAAGATATATTGATATATTATCGAAGTCTTTCTTCTCTGACGCCGCCTGGTATTACGACATCATTGACGAAGCTTCCTTCATGGAAAAGCTCTCATCTTGGACCCAAATCCCATACACCGTCATCAATAATGGCCCTTGGAGTCTTCCCAAAGAGCTCCGCACCTTTCCTGCGCTGCTGTTCCAGATTCTAGCGCATTCTGTTCTGTTCATTCCTATAGCGAAGAGCCACGACCTACGCGACCTGAAGTACGCATCAGACATGACATTCGCGGATCTGGCCACTGAGTACAGCGAAGCTGGACACGCGATCTCGTCACTACTGTGCAGCAAGGACATAGACTTAGTGAAGGTACAAGCTGGCCTTCTCAGAACGTCAATCCTAAAAAGCCTAGGCTCGGTTGTGGACGCATGGCACATGTTAGGACGAGCGATCCGAGAGGCCCAGGAGATCGGACTACACCTTGAGCAGTCTATTCCCGGATCACAGCCTGACAATCTCTCAAATCGTCCTCGAGATGCCGAGATGAGTATGAAAACTTGGCTACTTCTACACCTATGGGACGCCCACATGGGGGTAGTGCTCGGCAGACCCATGTCCACGAAAGTTAATCCCGATAACATCATTTACTTCTTGGACGACCAGGGAGGATTGCCTCAGATTCAGGGGGTAAATTATGCACCTGGACCTTACTCATTCATTCTACTCGGCTACCGCGTCGCCTATCGATACCTGCAAGAGATTCATGGGCTAGAGGCGTCATCTCTTTCCAGCTTTGAAAAGCAGTCGGCTGTTAACAGCATTCACTCTTCTGTTGTCAGTGGTATGACCAACCTTCCGATATGGGCTCGACAAGAATATGATACCATTCAACCCAGGTTCTCAAGGCCCTGGCTTCCTGCAGCCCGCGAAACCCTTGTTACCGAAGTTTATTTCGCTCTCCTCGCACTACACAGACCATTCATCTTCTCAGCGCCTGATAGCAGATATGAGGCACTCAAGGCAGCCCTCGAGATCTTGGGCTCGCAGAGCCGCCTGTTCGCGATGAGCGAGCCGCGAGAATATCTTCCCTTCAATTTTGTATTCGCCACTTTTGATGCCATGGTCCTCATTGCAACTATCTATATTCTCTTTCCGCACGAGAACAGAGATAGGCTTGAGTATGCCCTCCAATGTGTTACGTGGGGTCTGGCCAGGTTGGACGTGATGAAGACAATGAACAAGTTGGCCAAGGTGGCGCATGATGTGGTGCAAGAGCTCGACTTCAAGATGAAGGAACGAACATTGTCAAAAATGTGGAGCGACACTTCGGGTCATACAAGTTCTGGGGCGGCGTCAGTGGTTGTACCAGAAGATTTACTCTCTCTACATCCACCACAACCTTTACACGACCTCATTCTCCTAGATAGCGCCGATCTGTTTGCAGACGGGAATGTGGAATCATCAATAGAAGTACCGCCACAGGCTATGCTCGGTGACGACTTCTGGAAGATGGTAGATCTGGTTTATCAATAATAATCGCCGGTTATACTGTAACCCCCCTTATCTCTCGTCCTGCCTTATCTATTTCACAGATATCGGCACCAACAATCGACAATCCGATGAGAAGTAATGTCCACCACAGTATTTTGCAGGGCGCGATCTTCATTTATCGTCGACTATAGACCTCTTGGATTACATATAATAAATCATCACTCTGCTAGTAATCCTCTGTTTCTGTGCAGATTTTAGTCGTAGCCTGCTCTTTAAGGTCATAAATACCATACTTTCCCCCGAGCGCGTAGTTGGGGCGCTAAGTAAGATTCAGTGTGTGTGAAGCTAATGGAAGCTTTCGCTATTGGGTTTAAGCAAGATATCTCATCTTCAACCTCTTTTGTCGTTCTTAGATAGCGGAATATAAGGCATCTATCACCGACGACTCACATAGACCTATATCTATTTCCGCTAGCGGGAAGCACATAGTAACTAAGTAAAATCAAGCGTGACTTTAATTAAGCTATTAAACTATTATTAATGTTTTTAAATTATTGTAGTTATTAAGAATAAATAAATAAGCTACTTCAATAATTATATAAAATATTTTAAGTATATAAACCAGTTATAAGTATCTCCTTAGAATCTAAGCTAGCTCCCTAGATATTAATATAACTCAGTTACTATAATATATTACTAAATATAAATTGCTATATACTTAAATATATAAGCCCTAACCTCTCTATCAGCATAAACCCTGCAGTACAGTTTGTCCCTTAGGAACACATTGTTTCATCATATATTATGAATCTCAATGCTATGTATCATCTGTGGCTTGTTACAGAAGACATGGGGAGAGAAATCCAATGAAATGTGTATGCTAGATCCTACCTCTCTAGGGAGATGTCCGGCACTCTGGCGGCTCGTTCTACCTCACGGCTTAGGTCACGGTGCGACTTATGATATTTAATGGTACGAGTTACTCCCCCCCCCTAAACTACTGAGAGGTGGAATCTAGGTACTTATGTATCAAGACGACCTAAATACCTGCCAGAGTAGTAGGTCACGTAACACTCAATATCAAATAGTTGCAATGCGAAATTGTTAACTCAGCTAATAACAATAAGGCCTAGAGTCTAACCCCATACCATCCCTCTAAACTATTCCAAACTGCATGCCGCATCTAGATGACCCCTGAGATATCTTAGGCCATCAAAACGGGCCCTCGAATTCGCACCGACCCAGCACCGGTATTTCAACTAGAATCTCCAGTTCTGCTACAATATGCCCGCGACGACACCTCCCGAAGATATCAATCCGAACCTGTCCGATTCGCGTGAGCAAACACCTTTCTGCCAGCAGACTGCGGACCCTAGCAGCTCATCCGACCAAGGACGAATACAGACCTACTTAAAAGAATGAAGAATCCTTCCTATCCAAAGTAGTACCCAAGATGATTATATGGGGCTCTCACTTTCCAGCTCATGATTCAGACTCCAAAGGGCGAATTAGGAAAGCATCGATCCTTCACAATTACCCATACAGATGAGTAAAATTGAGCTCGCTTCGATCTAGACGAGCGGGCGTCGATGGGCATTTGTTCCACCTAATATGATTTGTGCTACGCCAGGAAAGCCTGTGTGGAACCGGGCGTAAGTAACTCTTGCCCTACGGTAGTACACCCAAGGATAACAGTTGAACTGTCAAAATGGCAATAGAGCTTAAAGCTATCTACACTTTCATTAAGACTAATTGAAGAATAACGCTATAACAAGGAGCCCAATGACCATTTCCAGGCTAGGGGGTTGTAAATTCAATGCCGCATCAGGTGTATCCGACGTCGCCTGCCCCTGTGTTTCAGTAGCGCTAGCAGTCGGGAGACCAGGAAAGCCTAACCCATTGTCAGTCCCAGGATCGGATGTAGATGCTATCGAAGCAGATATTGGTGGTGAGGGCGAAGTTGATGTAGTCAAAGACATGCTCTCCTCTGCATCCGAATGGGTTGCGGGTGTTCTCGAGGCTGATGTTGATGGCGAGGGCGAAGTTGATGTAGTCAAAGGTATGCTCTCCCCTACATCCGAAGGGGATGCAGATGCTGTAGGAGTCTCGCTGGGTTCTGGAGAGTTGCTGTCATCACCCGTATCATCATCATCATCATCATCTGGATCGCCGGTCTTGCGACAAGTGCCATCCTTTCTGCAAACCGTCCCGGCATCGCAGTATTTGCCATTTCCACAATCGACGGCCCCCTCTGCAATACAGCCGGTCCTCGTGCAAACCTGTCCCGCCTTGCAGAACGTGCCATCTCCACAGTCGACGCCCCCCTTTAGCATACAGCCGGTCTCCGTGCAGACGCGACCCGGCCTGCAGTACCCGCCGTCTCCGCAGTCGACGGCACCCTCTGGTATACAGCCGGTCCTAGTACAGCTCTCTCCCGGGTCGCAGTATTTGCCATTTCGGCAATCGACAGACCCTTCTGGTATGCAGCCCGTCGCAGTGCAGGTCTCTCCGTCATAGCAATAATCTCCATCGTCGCAGATAACAGCTGCGACGTTGAAGAAAACGGAGCCAGCAAAAGCAGATGATACCTTGGGTTTCTGATTTTGAGGGTCCTGGTCGAGTTTTTCTTGCAGCCTCATGGGTGGTGTGCCTAAGGCTAGTTGAGCGTTGATGGCGGCCAATGCGATAAGCCTGGAGATCAATTGTCTCTTCATGGCTGCTGACGCGTCGATTGATGAGTCTTGGAGATTGGCTTTTTGCTCTTGGATTGAGTGTGGATGCTGAGTGTACACTTGAATGAAAAAGATATTACTTTTATCGTTGTTGTAATTAAAGGACCTTGAGACCTTTTTTATTTTTTTGAACTCTCATTAGAGTTGCGGACTCTTCCCACCGTAATCATGCATGAACCTGATCCCCACTGCCTCTTTTTGGATCTACCCACTTTCCTGTTTCGACATCTTTGGCCAGGGTTGGTGGGTAAATGCCCAATAGCATCTATTGCCAAGCTTATCTTGCTGGGGTCACCTAAAACTTGGTATCGGCTGGATAGTAAGATCGGGGTAACTATTGAGAGTGCCCTAAGAGTTGTTACAGAGACCTGCCTTCCTGATGGTCGATCGACAAGGATTGTCTACCATTACACGGACCTGCTAAACTGGGAAGACAGTGTTGACTCTATTTTATCACAAGGTATTCTGGTGTGACCGTCTACGCCGTTACTCTTTCTGTTGGCGGCAAGCTGTCTGAAGAGACCTCGTTCGCCGATCTTACTGGGCGCTGTGTTATTCTTTTGGAAGACGTCGATAATATGGTCAAGTCAAAGTCGCGCGCAGGCATGACCTCCTCATTTTCTGCATTTTAATTGGCCCGAAACCATTATCGTGACAGTTATATAGGTTTATTAGCTGCTGTGAAATTAAAAATAAAAATATTTTAAATATAAATGTTTTTCGAAGAAAAAGAATTGGGGAAAATACCTTAACACTTATATTCAAAAGATTCTACCTCTAGAGTCCGTATCTAGCCTTGAAATCGAAGCACCTCTATCTGAAAGGTCTACATATGAAGTATGAACACAGAGAAACCCGCCATTGAGGCAAGGGAAAGGGAGCTGAAACTTGCTGATGAAGCGCTGCCTGTGGCATCAGTCGGCGCAACAATACCTTCCGTTCCAGTAGATTCACTGATAGCATCGGTGTCACTGGAAGGCGCCTCTGTGCCTAGGAGAGCAGTCGTTTTCACACCGCTCCCAGCAGGGGTGCCAGAAGGTTCAGTGGTGTCACTAATGGAAGCCTTGCTAGTAGAGACTGACACAAAAACTCGAGAGTCTTCAGGCTGGATAGCATGGGCAGACTCGATGAATTGGCTGGAAAGGGTAACCTGCGAGGTAGCTTCGGCGACTCCAAGACTGGCATCCCCTTCAGTTCCCACACGAGTCAGAGCCGTGGTTTGCTTGGCCGTGGCAGGACAGTTTGGGATACTTGAAGGACACTGAAGTATAGTGACCAAATGAGTGGCGATGACAGTAGAAACTATAGGCTGAGAAGACTTGCCGAAGCCAATTGATCAATTTATGGACCGAGAACTCTTGCCTCTGCCGCAACCGCCCAACTTGAAGCATTGTGGTGGCTAGGTGGCTATACACTTAAAGGCCTCCGGACTATCCGGATTTCCACCAACTACAGAAGGCCGGAACTGGCTACAGCCACATTTGGCCTCGTATTACCAGCCATACTCCCTCCTACATTTTCGCCCGACTGACTACGAGATCATAACGAACCAAGAATCAATCCGGAGCCGACGTATCAAGCCAAACCTTCAGCGTTATGTAGATCAGAGGCAACAATCTTACTGAGGCGTGGCTCCAGATAAAATGGGCCTGGAACAAACTCTTTAGAGCCCCAAACAAGACAACAGAGTACTGGGACAAAGTATACCATATAACGACCGGCTACAAGCAGGGAGAAAAGCGCAGACGATGTTTGTTGCGTTGACCAAAACGAGCAGGCTCATCAGCGCTGCGAAAAACGTAGAGGCCTAGATAGCTATTCCTGGAGTCTTAACTTTCGAAACAGGACTCATATAACGGGAGAATGGTAGGGCGCCACCACGCAAAATTGCCCATACCTGCCGAGATGCTGAAATGGAAAGAGAAGAGCCCATCGTCCCTAGGTTAATAATATCAGCAATTGTCGAGGGAAGGTCATAGGGCTATTCAGTTCTAAACTTGCATTGTAATAACAGCGTGTAGCTCCAGATTGCCGATGTCAGGGCTTTCCCGAAGGTATCAAGGTAAACTGGGCCATTGGCTGTCCTAGAGGCGTGTTATGAACAGCCGCCGCGTCTAGGTTCAAGGCAAAGCGAATGGCAATAATACAGCACCAGCCGAGTGCGAGACACAGTAAGCAAAAAAAAAAAATGAAACTAGCGCCTATGGTACAGCTGAAGCAGCGTTATTAGCATCCTCTGATATATATATGGCCGAGTCAAAGCTATTAACAGTCCACACGGGAACTAGAAAGGCGAAGGCAAATATGAATCCCTCCGGCCAGTCTGAAAGGCCCTCGAAGTGTCCAAAAAACCAGCCGGCAGAATTCCGCCTCTCAGGGGGTATGACGAAGGCGAGGGAGATACAAGTGATGATGATGATCAGCACGTTTCCGACGACATAGAGAGTCTATACACATGCCAGCCACCTATTTCCAACGCTGCACACGAAAGAATGAGCGAGCAGAACTGCGATGGTGATGGCATAGAGCTCATTGCTTATGACTACCCATGCACCATCATTACCGATGGAGATAACCGAGGAGAACATGACAGCAGCTCCATATTCCCTTGATATCAAACCTGCCAGACTCCCAAGTGTATTGGCATAGCCGACGAAAGAAGCAAAGAGGCCTTCGAATGGAAGGCGCCGAGTATCGAAAAGTCTAGTAGTAGAGGCTACCGCTAGGGGGCAATGTTGGCATCCTCCCACCTACGTGATGGACAGAAAGCGAGCATGATCGACGCTCGTACACTGTACGATCTTGAAGGATTCTATATAGTTCTTACCTTGTAGGCATGGAAGAGGCCAGCTCGCCGATCGAGATAGCAATTAAGGTGATGAAGATCAAGGCAATTGGCCAACTCCAAACTGGGCCGGTAGGCAAGCCAAAGGTAAGGGTGCTGAGATGCTGGGCATCAAACCCATAATCGCAAGGGCAAGGCCAAAAGTCCGGAATGTCGAGAATGATCTCTTGAGCTCTACATTAATTAGCAAAAATGTGTCTTCACGGAAGGAGGGTACCCACGCGGTGTGTATCCTACTCTATGATCGAGCTATCGTCCTAGTAATTAGAAACCATAATAGCCTGTCTCGACTAGGCAGGCACCTTTCTAGTTAGGCACGGCATAAATATCCGTATGGCTGCTCCCTGCTGCATCCGGAATGACAGTATAGCCTTCGTGTTAAAATCCCTTCGAGTCTTGTTCTGCGGCGTAGCGAGTGGGATACCGGTTTCCTATGGTAATAGTATCCTTCTGCCCTCCCAATAGTAGCCGTCATCAATGAGGACTACACCTGAACCATTTTATATGCTCAATTGATGAAACTTTCCGCAGAACAAGACGATAGGGATGATGCATTCAATTTGAAATGGAGATTAAATATCCCTCGAAGTACGAACCTACCCTATAGAAAAGTTTTACTTTGCGGTTATTTTGAGTGATAATGATACACCTTTTACCTCTGATAATCAATTACGCGGAATGAACAGTGAAGAATATTACTCTTGAAGCAATTAAAAATATAAGAATATTTGCCGGCTGGATGTTAAGTAGCCTTAGCGATCAAGGTAAAGGGCTTGCCAGAGATTCAATACCGGTCATTGTTTTATGATTAACAATATTAGATATATCAACTTAATTTAACCAATTCAGATTGAATCTTATTCAATGTGAATACCTTAAAGTCGAGTTCAATTGAATTGATAGCTGATTCTGGCTGGTAACGCATTCGTGAAGGAATAATCTGTAATTAATAATATGCAAAAACTCAATGGCTGGATGACTCCTTGTCTCCATGCATTTATGTTATTTAAAGAAAGGGAGGCAGAGGACAGTTGTATGGCTCCTCAAGTCTTGCCGGGTATGGTGTGTTTCACAGGTGCGTAGGTGGCTGACATAGGTTGCGGCCGAAATGGCGGAAACATTGTAATCGTTGGAATTATGGGCAACTTTTTGCGTCAGATGAAGCTAAGTCAGGTGATCGCAGTCCTTGTTCATATTAGCACCGCAAAAACTTGCCGTCGACGACCATCAATCCGTAATCATCTAGACTAAATTGGGCTTAGACTAAGATTTTAGTGAAAAACTCATCAACTTGTGTGCACAACACGCATCAAATTGCGATAACTCAACGTTCACGAAGTCTCTATTTCTAAGGATTCGAAGTTAGATCATTTCACATCCTAGTTGGTATACTGACAAATGCAAAATTGGTAATTGCCGTACACGGTCACTACATTGTGACTTCTGTGATGTATTTATTGGACAGGATGACTCGAGCGAATATGCCTTTCTTCTACTCATCCCACACGCACTTACGCCTACAAATACATCACTACACATATCGGCCTGCACCAATTTTTGATAACAGATATACTATTGCCTCTTTTCGGACCGACTTTTAATCATTCAGGCTCCTGCATCTTCATCGATAAATCATCAATACCCGTTATTCGATCTCGATACAAGGGCTTTCATTACTATAACCACCACGAACAGGATCCTGGAATCTCATGCCCTCCACATCCAATACCCAAACTCCAACCGTCTCAACCATGGATTACGGAAACGTCACCGCGGAAGAAGCCGGCAACAGCACCATTCCCTCTCCTAGTACGTCTGACCTTGAAAATAATGTTATTGGAAGCAAGCGCAAGGTGTTGCCCGATCGTACCATAGCGGGCGCTCGCTGGGCTCTTGTCTGCGTCTCCCTCTACGTCTCCATCTTTATCTATGGACTGGATACTACTATCGCCGCAGACGTTCAAGGCTCCGTTGTTGAAGCTTTTGGCCACGTTGATCAGCTAGCTTGGATCGGTGCGGGCTTCCCCCTTGGATCTGTCTCAGTCATTCTTCTCAATGGAGTGATCTATACCACTTTCAACATGAAGTGGGTATATATGATTTCGCTCGTCCTCTTTGAAGCGGGGTCTGCGCTTTGCGGTGCGGCCCCCAGCATGACTGCATTAATTGTCGGTCGTGTTATTGCTGGTGCTGGAGGCAGCGGCGTCTTCATGGGCTGCCTGAACTACTTTTCTAGCTTGACCAGTCCTGAAGAGCGAGGGCTATATATAACTGGAACCGGCTTTTGCTGGGGCATCGGGGCTGTTCTCGGACCTGTAATTGGCGGCTCCTTTGTTGAGTCCAGTGCTACGTGGCGGTGGGCATTTTATATCAACCTGATAGTTGGAGCAGCCTTTGCTCCAGTCTATATTTTTGGGCTGCCATCTCATCGCCCAACCACCAATCTCTCGGTCATGGAGCGTGCCAAGAAACTGGACTTCTTTGGCTTTATTCTCGGTGCCGGAATTTGGGTCTCCTTTACAATGGCCTTCACCATGGCTGGTGGACAATGGGGCTGGAATGATGGTCGCACTATCGGTACTATCGTGGCTTTCGTCGTCATTCTCATAACTTTTTCTATGCAACAAACCTATTCGATCTTCACCAACCCAGAAAATCGATCTTTTCCAGTTCACCTTTTGAAATCTAGAACCCAGGTTCTTCTTTATATTGGCACAGCGTCAAATATCACCTCCCTTTTCGTTATTGTATACTTCATTCCAATCTACTTTCAGTTTGTACATGACGACTCTGCTCTGCAAGCCGCCATACGTCTCTTACCGTTCGTCATTGTAACGGTTTGTTTCAACTTGAGCGCTGGGCACCTATTATCTAAAATTCGATATTACATGCCGATCTTCGTCGTATCGGGGCTACTGATGACTACCGGTACTGCCTTGCTGACAGCATACCTCGACCCGAAAACCCCCACTAGTTATATCTATGGTTTCACTGTTCTCACAGCCATAGGTTCGGGCCTCACCTTACAAATTGGCTATGCTGTTGCGACACTGAAAGCCCCGGAGCACATGAGCGATGCTTTATCCTTGCAAAACGTTGCACAGATCGGCGGCACAGTCATTTCGCTGGTTATAGCCGGTCAAGTTTTCCAGTCTACTGCTGTTACAAACCTGACAAAGGTGCTTTCAGGCAAAGGTTTCACTGGCGCCGACATCCAAAACGCTATTGCGGGGGCAAAAAGCGGAATTTTTGAGGAAATCAGTGGGACTTTGAAAGAAGAAGCCATCTTGGCAATTACACAAGCCATGCAGAAGTCCTTCATTTTAGTCTGTGTTGGTGGCGGCGTTCTCACGATTAGCGGCCTACTCATGAAGCGCGAGAAGCTGTTTGGGGATGTTCAGGTTGGCGCCTAAGCCGTCGACAGAAATTATACCGATGCTTCGACTGAGAGACCTAGAGTTTCGATTGATTTATGGCTGTTAATGCTGCTTCAGCTTTGTCCGCTTTTGCTGTTTAATTTTTTGCTATTCGTAATCTTATTGCAATTTGAAGGGTTTTTTTTGCGGTAATCAGTACTAAACTAAAATTTCACTCCCTATCAATGATGCCAAAAGGAGGCATTGGATAATATTCCTTGGGTATGCCGGAGTTTATCATGTTTTGAAATTAAAGGATGGAAATCTTATATTGAGGAGCATCGCTGTCTTACATCGCTCTAGTCACTAGATGTCATATAAATTAGATTATTAGACTGTAGACTATTTTACATTTGCATTCTGCTTCGGATTCCTTTTCAACATATCGCAAATGGCTGTAAAGGCAGCGCGCTATTTATGGAAGTCTTGGTTCTGTCGGCAAGTGCGCATATTTCCTAAAGTTACCACAATCTGCTTCCAGACTGCAATGTTATGCTCGCGAGCAAGTTTGAGAGTCACAAATGCCTCAATGCTAAACGGTGTCTTTTGCATGGCCCAACCGAAAATATCGTATAATTTTAGTTTGTTAGAGAGAAGTACATACAAGAGCCCCGAAACAATAGATAACGTTGTCGAAGATCGAAGCGGACCTCAACATAAATGCACCTCGCCCTTCAATTTGCTTGCTTCGCGAGCATCATTTTGAGAGCACTAGAAAAGGTAGGATAAAAGCAACATGCTTGACTAAATGGTTTTAAAGAGTTTGCAAAGAAAAGAGGGACTTTTTAAAGTTGATTCAAATCTTTAAGGAAAACATCAAATCCATGAGCAAACTTAGGGTAAAATGAATGGATGAAGCATGCCAAATTGTTCTTCTTGAGAGAGTAAATCTCTCCTTAAGTAGCTAAATTTGGTCTCAAATGAATATGTCAGCAGGCCTGATCCCTGTCCCCAACATAATAGATCCGTTCAAAGATTGTATTTATGTAAAGCACGGCGGAACGTGATTTCGACTAATAATACGACTATATAATACCAAAGAATCCACCTCCTCCTTTTGAAGGTCCTGCTGGATCCACGCATCATGGATCATGCGATTCGCAAGAGCCATTGTGCCTAGTGGTTGCCTCTCTAAGGATCCCTTCAGTACCGCTGAAATAATCGCTCGCTGTTCCTCTGTTCGTGACTCGAGTGCAATGACAAATAATGGCCAAGGACGTTCACAGTAACTGACATCGCTGAGAACATCAAGCGCACTACCTACTGCGTGGGTAACAAGCTTGGAGTCACCAGGCTCACTTTTAGAAACCCGGAACAGATACGTTAGTGTAGCTAGGCGGAACAGTTTTGCAATTCTACTTTGGTGAGCACCATCCTCTGGATCAATCGCCGTTGCTCCTGAACGTCGCTGCTCCAAACGGTGTAAACGTATTTCCAAAGATTTAGGAAGCATGAGGTGCTGTTCGGATTGAGACTGGACGTCGTCACGGTCAAGTACGGTGTCGATGACTTGACAGAGAAGGTCTAGCAGCTCCAATGAGCAACCCAAAATTGGGACGACCTGCATCCATGTTAAACGTGGAGTTGAGTAAACGAAATAGATATAAATGACTCACAAGCTGACGTTCGGGTGCAAATAAGGCTTTTGACATAACCTTTTTCTGTTTTGCAAGTGCAATCTGATCGTTATTCTTGTTTTGCCAGTGACAAATACTGAATTTATACATAACATCGTAGTAGAAGATCCAGTCCATGATGAGTGCTTTGTCGCCAAAATAGGTGTCATGTTTTTGAGTAAACAGGCTTGCAATTTTCTTGGTGCCGCAAAAGTAGACAGACCAGCTCAATGCTGAAGTCTCGAAGTTGAGAGTCTATAACGTCTTGGTAAACAGCGTCAACAAATTTCAGAAGATTTGTAAGTGGCCCTGACCTCAAAAATGCAAAGTAGCATGCTTGCAGCCATCATCTGCATGGCATGTGAAGGTTGGGGAGCCTCGATGGATGATTGCAGTGCTCGAATTGCCCTCGTCTGATTCGCGACGGCTGCTTTCTCCATGCCAAGATATTGATATGACAACGCACTTATGGCGTATCTTGAAGCCATGGAGGGTAGACTATCATCATTGAGAGACAATCTTACTAGGAGGCTATAGAGATCATTGGTATCCTGGCCGGAGGAGATCAAGCGAGCAACAGGGCTGTAGCCTAACCGCACAGTCAGAAGACTTGAAGCACTGTGGATGTAGGATTTGGTGACATACGGTGTGTAGCAAGAAATGGGTCTAATTTTTCCATATTGTGTTGAGGCTGTTGGGGAAACCACATGGAATCAAACGTCTTTTGATCATAACGGGCCAAGGCTGGTATACACGGAAAGTTAGACCTCCGTCAATGTCACCATTTGGCTGCATCATATATAATCTGGAACGATGGATGGAGTAGTTTAATCGCACTAATGCATACCTTGGCAATGCAAGGCTTCTATGTCTTCAACGGAGGTGTTGAAAAAGGGAAGGTCTGGATACGGGATAGGAATCGTATAAAGGCCTTTGGGCTGAGTAAAGCGGCGCCTGTCATCATCTCGAGGCCACGATAACTTTAGTCCATAACCTAAGCACACGTAGCCATGCTCTTTGCAGTTGTGGCATGATGGTACGGTTTTGTCGCATGCGGTCTTCCGCCCTGATTGAACCGTGTCAGTGGTGATTACCTGCGGGAAGCGCACTGTATTGAGATGACCTTACTGCGGCAATTCCAACACCGCTTCCGACCCTCCCTGGAAGAAGACGGTGTGTCTCGAGATGCCCTTGATTGCATGGTGCCCAGCTTGGAAACAAGTGGCGGATACACGAGGTTGAGCGGGGAGATTGAGTTAAGAAATGGCGGGATAAATTGGCACAGTTGATGACTAATGTCCACAGGTTCATTACTAATTAAATATACTCCGTATATATCATAGCTACCGTACATCCGCAGTCCAGAGATAATACCTTGCTCCATTCCCAGGGACAAGAAAAATTCCATGCATGTGCCGGCCTTGTAGGCCCTTGTTTGGCTATCAATCTCAAATTGACAGCGACCCTACCGTCTTCAGTAGGAAACTCTCAGCTGGAAACTGCTACGCCACATGTAGAGTGTGCACCTGATAGCAAGCTTGATAAGCGAGATGTTTGCTACGACTATGGAGTCAACCCACCTATCTACGACAATCTGATGGCTGCACTACTTTGACGCAAACTACGTGTGGCAGGTCAAGATGTAGCGCATGAAGATAGTGGTTTTGTAGTCTAGATTTCGTTGGGTTAGAGTGTGACAAGGATGGGTCTCATAGTGATAGACACAACTTCTAAGATGCGGCGGGTTTCTGTGATGATACGTAAAAGTGTAAGTGAGTGTGGTTGTGGTGCAGATAGTCAGGTAGCTCATGCTCACTAAGAGCTATGGACTAGTAAGTCCAGGCGATGATACCACCGTGTGAGAATCCTTGCAAATATGCATATAAGGGGCTTCCAGCATATTTAGCCACAGCTCTTTTTTGGTCCGCCCTGTGTCGCCCAGGGATGCAAAAAAGAATATACGAATAGAATTGTGACATCACTTGGGGGCTTACTGGTATTACCAGTTCAAGACCTATGTACGATCACGAGAGCTAACACTCTAGAGTTGAATAAAGTTGCTTTGCAGGGGTGCTTCGGCTGTTCCTCGGACCCCGATAAGTGTGGTTAGGTTATTCAAGCAGTCAATCAACCGTCCTGTTTCATTTGGACACTTTGTCTCGGATACAACTACGCGACAGTCAACAGCAGATCAGATAACTACATCAACCAGGAGCCTTCCATAGTAAGTAGGAGCGGATTTGGATTTTCAAAATGGATCAGGACCCAAATTCAAATTCCCACGGGTCTACCCAAGAGAACAAACTAAAAGCCTCGCGTACAAGTACGCATAAAGTGCGCACTGGATGTATAACGTGCAAGAAGCGCCATGTAAAATGTGACGAGGTATTTATTATGACTTCTTCCTTGACACGCTTTTTAAAGATTGATGACATTAAGTGTTCAGGCAAAACCACACTGTCGAAATTGTCTTAGAAGTAGAGGGCATTGCGAGGGCTATGTCGACCAACAGAGCAAGACACAAAAGCCTTCAGGCCCTATCCAGCTACGCTGGGACTCTAGGCAAATTATTCATGCTGCTTCTCCGAGGAAGCAATTACATCTCGACCAAGTTTCGCTCGATTTCCGAGACGAGAAGAGTCTACTATACTTTCAGGAGTTTGTCCATCTAGTACAAGGGCCCTGGATTGCGGCAGGCTGCAAGGGCGATCTGTGGGCGGTGACCTTGCCACAAATTGCTCGAAACAACAGCACCGTACGCCATGCCGCAATTGGGATTGGGGCACTCAGTAAGTGGTATGGCCAGTCTAAATACGAGACTCTTCGAACAGCATCGGTACCACAATGCGTAACTACTGATGGGGACTCGCATTATTTCCACTCCGTGGCTCACTACTGCCATGCTTTGAAGCTGCAGAGCCGACAACCTTCTTTGCAGGATGCGGTATTCTTGTCGATACTTTTCTTGTGTTTCGAAATCTTACGGGGTAATAGAAAGGCCGCCCTCGATCATGTCAATCATGGCTTGGCTGTCTTACTGGCCTTGTTGACCGACCAAGATTCACATTCCCATATTTCTTCCCTGGCCCCGAACCCGAAGCCTCTCCTTGGATTGCTGGCAGACATACTCACTCATCTGGCAACACAAGCCCGCTTCGTTCTTCGCGGTAGCCTAGGCCGCAGCCCGTTGCTCCCAAATTTCACCAAGGAGTTGAGGAACAAGAAGCACACGGTTGAGTCTTTTCTCATTCTCTCGAATCAACTGCATCGGTCGCCTACGGCTGATGGCCAGATACCGATTCTTTTCAACAGCCTTGACGATTTCGAGGAGTATTGGGCTGCTGCCCAAAGGTCACGTACTGCGATAGCTCCGCTATTGTTAGATGTCGTTAAGGATTCGGACATTTTGAGTTCACCAGACCAAGGCGGTATTACGAAGTTTTGGCAGATTCTTGCTGGGGATCATCGAATCAGGGATTTCTATGAAACCTCTACGAGGGATATGCAGGCCTTAGATGCCGCGTTCCTACCACTCTTCAACCGGATCATCATGTGCGACGCCGAATCGCCAGCATACTTGAGAGCTATTCATTTACGTCTGCAGTACCTGGGCGTTTATGCCTTTGAGAACCCCATACAATACCACAATATTGAAATGCAGCATGCACAAACACCGCTTTACCGGGAGTATTTGTCTCTTGCAGAAATCGCCCTGCGCACTGCCAAGCGGGGCTTGAAGAATCCAGCACAACAGCTCTCATTACAATGCGGCCTAGTTTACCATCTACTGCTCGTGGCATTCTTCTGTCGCGACCCTTTGATCCGTGACGAAGCTACGTGGATGTTGAGAGATTATCCAGGTCAGGATGGAATTTGGAACGCGCGCTCGCTGTATGTCTTAGCCCTCAAGAATAGGGTCGTGGAGCGTGTAAATGCATCCGAGGGCACGCCGGCAGAACAATGGCATCGGCTTTGGCGCCGAGAATACCTCTTTGAAAATGGGGGCGATCGCGTAGTCTTTTGTTTTCTGGACAAAGACGAGGCTACGGGGGAATGGCAAGTCGTCGAGGAGACGGCGGAGGTTGGAGGGAAGCTTGAAGACGTGTGTTGGCAGCGGCGGCCGCTTACAGAATCTGGAAAACTGCTTATGGGGGATCTGGTCACTCTTTGGGAAGTTTCACTGTGACCTGAGGAGAGCATCTTTCACTCATATTCCTTGGCAGATATGATGAAACGTAGGAGCAAAGACAAGTTACAAATGATACACTATCTAATGAAAGAAACAAGATAAGAGCCACGTCGTTTCAAATACTACTGTGCCAAATAAAACAATAATTTCTGAACAGAACTTGAGGATAGCCGAATTTTACAAGTTTAAGAAGATTGTTGGCATCGAGCGTCATCAGATAGGCCTATTCCGCCTTGAGGCCCTCAGTTGGCTATCGGGGTCGAGTACGAAAACAGTCGGGCTATCTCACCCGCGAGGCCCTTACTGATTCAAGGCCTGGTTTTGACACTATAACGAATTTAGTATGATATGGAACATGGATTAAAGCGAAATAAACTCACCATTTCCCGGTAGATACTATGATTGTTGACGAGCTCAGTATGGGTGCCCTTCCCAACCATTCTCCCCTCCTCGAAAACAAAGATCACGTCCGCACTCTGAATTGTTGAAAGTCGATGAGCTATGGCAATCATAGTACGCCCTTGGCGTGCCTTTTCCAATGCGGCTTGGATAATATTCTCAGACTCCGAATCAAGGGCTGATGTCGCCTCGTCCAACAGCAGGATCTTAGGGTCCCGAATTAAGGCGCGTGCAATTGCAATTCGTTGCTTCTGCCCTCCAGACAAGGAGACACCTTTGTGACCGACATTTGTATTGTAGCCTTCAGGCAAAGACGTGACGAAATCATGGATGAAAACATCACGGCAGACCTCGTGGATTTTCTCGTCCGGGACAGAGCTAGGATCGGTGATGCCGAACAGGATATTCTCACGTACAGTCCCCTGAAACATAGTTGGCTCCTGGGCCACAAGGGATATGCTGTGCCGATAGTCGTATACATTCGCTTCTCTGATGTCAACGCCGTTGCACAGGATTGTTCCGCTGTTTTGTTCCAGGTCGTAGAAGCGCTCAAGGAGAGAGATAATAGTCGTTTTTCCGCATCCAGAAGGTCCAACAAAAGCTGCATACTGACCTTTTTCAATGGTCAGGTTCAAAGAGTGTAGAATAGCAACGTCTCGTGTCGGATACTTGAAAGAAACGTCCCGCAGCTCAATCTTGACACCGCCCTCTGGGTCGGCAATAACAGTTTGTTCTCCCTTGTCAGTTTGATTAAGATCTGCTGATTGATGAACATCCAGAATTCGACTTGCAGCAGCTGTTGCTTGTGCTGCATTGGGTGTCATGGCAAAGCCTTGACTTGCGGCCTCTGCACCCTGGATAGTGGCCATGAAGCAGACTAAGAACGCTTCCATTGTATACTCGCCACTCGCCAGGAGACCGCCGCCGTACCAGAAAATCAAGGCTTGACATCCAATACCCGCACTTTCCGTGAAACCAAAGATTGCCGAAGTCCATTGGGCTTTGCGGTGGGCCGCTTTGACATGCCCATCCAATAGCTGTCGGTATCGGTTGTTGATTGAGTCTTCCATGGTGAGAGCAGAAACGGTTCGGATAGCTCCTATGGCTTCAGTGGCGAATTTTGAACTTTCCATAAAGACTGCCGAATTCATTTGCTCGAAGTGCACCTCATGCTTGTATTTCCAACAACCTGAGGCTATCATGATTGGCAGGGCAACAAATATGGCGACTAAACCGAGCTTCCAGCCGAAGACTAGTGCGATGATGATACATCCGGTCAGATTGAATATTGCGGAAAGCATAAGAGCGAGATTCAAGCCAAGAAGCTCCTCTAGCTGTTTTGCATCACTTGAGATCCTTGAACTCAGTGTGCCATGGGAGTTCTCGTCCTCATCGAAAAATGCAAGCCTCTGGTATAGCATGTCGTTGAGATATTGCGATTTATATGCTGCGCTGACCAAGTATTGAACACGTAAGCCAATCCAGCCTTCGAATAGATACGCAATACCAACTCCTCCTGCAAGAGTGAACCACATGAAACTCCAAAATTTACTCTCCTTGCTGATAGCATCGTTCTCTAGAAGGAACACGCCAATAACTTTGGCAAAGAGCCAGGCTTGAATTGGTGTACTGGCAGCGACTGCCATGGAGGAAAGGATTATGCCGAGATATAGAGGCCACTGTGCTCGCTGTTCGCGAAGAAGCATCCCAAAGCTGGGGATAAGACCTCTAGATTGACCAGAAGTTGTTCTTTGATCCATGCGAGTAGCAGTGGCACTCGTTATGGTCGAATCATCTAACATCTTCTCTCGTTCGACTCCAAATACGTCAGAGGTATCGTCATCTACTCTGTCACCTACTCGAAGTGCCTGAGCCCGGATTAAGGAGCTATACACGCTAGACGAGTTGGACAATAGATCTATATGTGAGCCCTGTTCAACAGCTTGCCCATTCCGCAGGACGATGATATTATCTGCCTTTTGGATTGTTGATATGCGATGGGCGATGGTAATGGTTGTATAGTTACGTGTGAGACTGTCGAGTGCAGCTTGAACAATCTTCTCGCTCTTGGCGTCGATCGCGCTTGTGGCTTCATCCAAAATGAGTATTCGTGGCCTTTTCACAATGCTCCTCGCGATTGCAAGACGCTGTTTCTGGCCTCCGGATAGTTTTGTGCCGCCATCACCGACTTGTGTGTCGTATCCCTAGAGATTCTAGTCAGAAGATTGATTGCAGATATTGGCAAGTATATGAGAGAAGCAGGAACTTACGTCGGGGAATCCGTTGATGAACTCATCCGCATAGGCTTCTTGGCAAGCTTTCCGAACCAGCTCTCGCTTCCGTGCTTCAGGCTCATCTTGCCACTCCGATCCGATGAGGCCGTTAGCAACGTTGTTGAAGATGGTGTCATTGAACAGAAACGGCTCTTGCTGGACTAAGCCAATTTGACCTCTCCACCACTTGAGGTCAAGGTCTTCCAGATTATACCCACCGACCGTGACTGCCCCAGCCAATTCAGGACTGACGGCGACGGCAGTCTCTTGTCCCTTATTGAGCTGGCTAGATTCGTCCTCCTTCGACTTATCTGGTGGCTTAGCCTCAACAACTTGGGGGAAAACGTGGTGATGCTTCAGGGAATACCACCGCTCGAGCAAGCCGACTATAGTGCTCTTGCCCGAGCCAGAAGGTCCAACAAAAGCAGTGTTCTGGCCTGACCGGATGCAAAAGCTGATTCTATCCAAAACCTTGACACCAGGTCGACTAGGGTACTCAAACGTTACGTTGTCGAAGACCACGTCACATGAGGTAATATCTGGCTTGAGGGAGCCAGATGGTGGCAATGGTGCATCGATGACAATAAAGAACTCGCATGCAGCAACCATAGCTTTGCTGACAGCCATGAGCGGTGTCGATATTCTCTCTAGAGAGGTGAGAACCATCATAACTGACATGAGCACGATGATAACAACGCCGGGATTATCGATTGCACCGGAAATGTATCGTTTAGTGCCATACCAAAACGCTAGGCCGAAAGTCCCGAAAACACCAAAGAACTACTCCATTGTCAGCTGTGCTCCATGCTTCGGGAAATCGAGGTTTATGCCGAAAACATACGATTAGACCAAGTTGAAGGCCTACCACGGGAGCGATCTTTTGGCCCTCTTCCATGGCCTTCTTTACCCACTTCTCATAGCGAGAGGTGATGCGAGATTGAGCGCCACAAGCCATGACCAGACGAATGCCTTGGAGGGCCTCGCTTGCAATAGCGGTACCCTGAGCGTCCGCCTTGATAGACGCGGTGTGACCTTTGACAACAATTGGCACGACTACTGACAGTATAACCCCGACATATAAGATCAATGAGGACGTAACCAAGGTCAGGTCCCAGCTCCATATAAAAGCGATAATTAATGCGGAAAATATGGTACCGTTGAACTCCAAGAAAGTCCCCAGGCGCTCAGAAATACCGACTTGCAACGTGTTTGATGTAGTAGTGATAGCCGTTGCGGGTGCTCCGGCAGGCATCGAGTCAATCGCATGGATTGACTGTGCAAAAAGTGATCGGAGATAATGGAGACGAACAGCTGACGACAGCCGAATACCAATCATCCTGAAGCAGAACTTATTGATTGTATTCAGGCCCCAACGGGCGAAGAAGAGGCCCATGATGTATAGCGCTTGTTGGTCGAGTATCCCTTTAAAGACATCGTGGGATATGGTAGACGAATCCCTGAAGTAGTCTGTAAACTGCCCTACAAGCTGCCCCATGATGACGGTCATGAGAGGTAGAGTGATTCCAGCCCCGATAGAGGCCAAGGAAGCAATTACGTAGATGCAAAAGTCCCATTTTGTTGCGTAACTGAAGACCCTGAAGTAATCCGAGATATTTGGTGTCCGTTGCGTGGGTGCGGAATCGGAAGCTACCGCAGACCCATCGATAGGAGAGGATGGTTTTGGATCGTTCCTTCGTTCGTCGTTCGTCTGCAATTCGGAAGTATCGCTGTTTTCAGCCATGATAGAGGCTAAGTTCGTGTTCATTCGACCTAGATAACGATATAAATCGTTTAAATTAGGTTTTAAGGCATATTTTATAACAGGGAGCAAGGGCTTACCACCGCGCCTTTGTAAGGAACTGTCTCAATGGTCCTGGGGGCACTTATCGTCCAGGGATGCTGAAAGTAGAGTGCGCTCTACCACGTCGCGGCGTCCTAGTCCAGCATCCGAGAAGGGTCAGAGAAACGAAAGAGCAGAAGATGATTAGCAAGGGAAAGAAAGAAGAAAGAGCATGGAAAAAGAGAGGCCTTTATAGAAGTAAAATAAGTAAAATTAGATTAGGGAAGAAATGGCCAAGACTATTTACAAACACAAGGCAGAACACAAGGCACCATAAATAAACAATATGGAGCATTTCAACAGTCTAATGAGCTAGACTACCCTCCCCCTGTCTTGCGCACGGCTCGTAAACATAATTACCTCTTTTGGACTTTTACGAGCCATGCGGTCAGCCCCACTGTTCTCGACTCTCACCCCTGATTGACGCAGAGCTACGACTTCATGCACATCGTTTAGGAGGCCTAATCCAGTCAAACCATGACCTAGGGAACCACGGGCTAGAATGAGAATGTCTCGCGTAAGCTTTCGAGAAGACACTAACGGATAAAAATTGAGAAGCCCCACAGCCGTTAGCTTTTCGACTCTTCATCCAGATCCCGCACACTCGGGACAAATCTTCCCCAGGTAGCACATCTTATGCTGGAATGACCTGAAATAGCCTTCTTCGGTGAGGTGCAACGCCAAAGATGGGCGTCTTTTCTCGCGTTTCGATTTATCGCCAGAGACCGATATAACGAACGGCACTCCCAGCTTCGGAGGATAAATTTACTAAAGTAAGTTCGCGAATTATTTCTCGAATTATTTTGCTCACGATCAATAACTTGCTCGTTGGAGGGAAAAACACACCACAATCCCAAAACATCAGATAGGTTTGTCCAATGTCAAAGCGGATGTCAATTTGGCTCCATCGCAACCTTCCATGTAATGTGCTTGCCCCACAAGCTATCAATTTGAAAACACTGAGAAAGCCAAGTAAAGAGCAATTCGCTTGATCAAATGGTCTTGGTAGATTTCATGAAGAAAAAAGAGGTTTCAGAGCAAAAATAAATTTGTGAGAAAACCAAAGGAATGACTAAAGTTAGGTAGAAAAAAAAAGGAATAATGGAGCGTGCTTGATTGTTCTGCTAGAGGAGTAAATCCCGCCTTCGATAGCTTAATATGGTCTCAAACGAATTTGTCAGCAGGCCCGATCCCTGTCCCCGACACAGTTGGGGATGATAGATAAAATCTGGGAACGGATTTGCTGCGCCTTGTCAGTACCGTGAGAATGAATTTACGCCGGATGTCTACAGCGAACCCTGAGATCACCTTGTAGCGTGATTGAGGTCCAGCTTCATCAACTTGGCCCTCCCAAGTCAAGCCCAACCATAAAAAATTCATGGATAAGTCCTGTCTGTCGATAGCGAATGCGTCCGGCTTGCGCAATGGAGATTTAAACAGGTTGAGATGGGAGCGAAATAAGACAAGTAGCCTGATACCACTGGATAGGGAAGTGGACATGACAGAGGCGAAGATGTTTAGAGGTTTCTAGTTAGAATAAGCCAAATAAGGTTACAATCTGATATCAACACAATAGAGCCACGACCCTAGTCTCTACCTCCAGACCTAACTCAGATGTGTTAAGATGCATCTCAACAACTCCATGGCTGCACCAACCTCATTCAGAACAGATTGACATGTGCCATAGGAAACTCTAATTGATTCAGCCATAAAACCAGTTCTTCTATAGGATTTCTGGAGCGCATGGTCTGGAAGTGTACCGAGACGCCCTTAAGTGTAGGAAGCGGTTGTACCACACAGCAGAGTAGGTCATGTGGAGCCACGCAGAGACAACATTCGGCGAAATACAGAGGAGGTTGTATTTTATCAATGGGGTAATGCAATGTGAGCTTCAATGTTTAACCTTCTAGCTGAGCGGCGAGAAAAGCATTTACGCTTCCATTGGCTCGTGGCTGGAACTCGGCGGCTTTGCCACAACATCCAGGATATCTTCGCCATCTGGCTGCTCCCAAGCACCTCCTCCAGGAGTATGCACAACAAAGCGATCGCCCAATTCCATATCAATCTGACCCCTCGGCCCTATATTAAGCCATGTGTAAGTCCCATCCTCGTTGCACTGAGCCCAGTAATTTATTCGCCGTTGACCGGGCTCGCCACCCTCCATTCTATATGGCTGGTTCACTCGTCTCTCCGAGATCATACTGAATGTGAGGGGAGCACGGCATTCAAAGTCTCGTACAATGCCACATCCGCCGTTGAACTTGCCTCTTCCGCTGCTGCCCTTGCGAATTGGGAACTCACGCACCAGAATGGGGTAGCGCCTCTCCAGCACCTCGGCATCGGTCGTACGGGTATTGGTCATATGCGTGTGCAAGCCACTCGCGCCGTGCCAAGTTGGGCCGGCACCCGCGCCTCCAGCAATTGTCTCTCCGTAATTGTAGGCAAAGACAGCCAATGGCTTACCATCTGGGCCAACTCCGCCACGGTCGAAGAACCCCATGCAGTTCATACATCCTTGGGATGCGGCCGCAGCATGGAAAGCCTTCAGTAGGAGGTCTGTAACACGGCTGAAATACACCTCGGCCTGAATAACCATTAGCGACTATCTCTCCAGAGGTATAAATCTACGGACCCAGTGTATTGTGTTAAGTGCGTTAGTGTTGACAAATGAAGTTTCTTGCAACTCCTTGGTGAGACGGTGGTTGTCCTGGCTGACCTCCCCACTGGCACCAACTCCGCGGACTCTGATGTCGTCAACCAGAACCCGCTTGTTGGCTGGGAACAGGAATGCAAGTTCCCGCAAATGGTCTTTCTCGAAGGCGGTTCTGAAGTTGTTGTCTGCCGGCCTAGAGATCATCAGCTGCGTCTCGGTACCTTCGTACCTGAGGTGCAGGTAGACATTATATCGAATGGCTGAGTCTTCAATGCCTTGAGTCAAGAGCTTTCCTCTAACGTCTTTCTTGAGACTTTGGACCCTCTCTTGGATCTTGGGCATCGAATCGTCAGAAAGAGTCTCACTGCTTGGCTCCTGAATCTCTTGCACTACCTCGGCCAAAGCCATCCCATAAGCCGAGAGAATGCTTGAGAATTTATGGATAATGACGCGCTTAATATCAAGTTTCTTTGCCAATTCGCAAGCATGTTTTCCTCCTGCTCCGCCGAATACGGCCAAAATATGACCAGAGGTATCATGGCCACGTGCCTCACTGATTGCACGAATGGGACGCCCCATGGCTTCATTGGCCACATCGATGAAGCCATTCGCGACTTCCATCAGAGTCATCGATCGGCCTGTCTCAGAGTTAATCTGATCTGTCAATTCTATAAATTTCTGGCGCACAATTTCCTCATCGAGAGGCATGTTCTCATTGGCGCCGAAAATGGAGGGGAAATATTGCGGAAGCAGACAGCCAAGCATGAGGTTGGCATCTGTGACTGTAAGGGGACCTCCTTTTCGATATGATGCTGGCCCAGGGTGTGCTCCAGCGCTCTGCAATTATATTTATTAGTGTTGTTCAATATTTGGGGTAGATTGGTCAATAATTACCTCTGGTCCAACCTTGAAGAGCCCATTTTCCCAGGATAGGATGCTCCCACCTCCTGCAGCCACGGTATTGATATCTAATCGGGGGCTTTGGATCGCGACGCCGGCTGTCATTGTCTCAAAGACATGCTCAAAGTCACCTCCGAAACGAGACACATCGGTTGACGTTCCTCCCATGTCAAAGCCAACGACAGGAGTCTTCCCATCGTATGAGGTCCTAGCATACCCTACAACTCCGCCTAGAGATCCAAAGTAAGCGATTATTCAACATTTCAAATAGACTTTGCTAGTATACCTGCAGGGCCACTGAGAATAGCCTTTAAGCCAGTAAAGTACTTGTAATTAACGAGGCCTCCATCGCTTTGCATAAACTCACATCTCACCCCGTCCAAGTTTCCGCCTTCAAACCCCGTTTTGTGTCACCTCACACACAAGACTAGTCAGGCTTGATGCAGTCGTGTCGCTTCCAACAGTCTCGCATACGGTGAATAACCTTCAGAAATAAATGTCCACGGTTTGTGCAATGGGCTCTGACAACATTGCTTTGGACAGTCTACCTCGCTCTTCGCTATATGTATGGACCTGGGAGTCGCGGGATACTAGCCCCAAAAGTAGACTTCATGTCAATATCGCTCCTCGCGCTTGGTTTGTGTTCATTTTCTGTTCCATGCGTCCTTGCGCCAGACGCTTGAATTTGCTGATGAGCTGTCGATGCTTGGGCTGATCTGGTCGATGCTTCAAGCCACATTGACCACATGACAACCCCCCCAGAAAGCGCTCTGGATATCTGGCGGCCTATGCGTGGTCTTTATCTCTTTCATTACCTTCTATATTTTGTCTAAAAAAGATCCTTTACCAGGTCATTGCATTCCTTAGCGACGTGTTTTTCCTCGCGCTGCACCCGGTACCTATATCACTGGTCTTGCCCCGCGTTGTCCAAGCCCAAGAAATATGACTGGAATGTGCGTATGTGGAAGTCTTTGGGCATCTGTCTTTTAGGCTATATCCTCTGGAATATTGATCTCGAGGCCTGTGCCTACCTTAGAGATGTCAGGGAGCACGATGGGTTGCCGTGGGCCTGGTTCTTTGACCTGCATGGTTGGTGGCATGTGTTGACGGCTATAGGTGCCAGCATGTTTATGGATGTGGCCAGGGAGGTTCAAAAAGAGGCTAGCCAAGACAAAAGGGCATAGGGCAAGATCAACAACGACAACGTCACTGAACTTCCAGTCCGGGCGCGCGTTTATTCGTGGCGAAATACAATTGCCCCCTTGATACAAGACAAAGCGTAACTGGAAAACGCGGGGCGGCGATCCACTTCTACCGCCCTTCTGTCAACACATAGCCAGGTAATCGCGATAAAGAGGCTACTTTTGGCGTTCTGAAGCGCGAACGTGTCGTCGGGTGGCAATCCTATCTGAGGGTAGACTTGCGTGACCGTGTGAGCAAGCCACTTTAACCATGTTATCTTATTCTATGGTGTTGTTAGCATCACATAAAATAGGCCTTATGGGCAAGTTAAATGGCTTCGAAGCTTTCTAGGGCTAAGCCATTTCCCAGAAATTAACAGGAGGGGAGATCGTGGTGGCTCTTGTCATTAATCTCAGGCCAGTTCTGCCAGCCTAGCTAAGTACCCTAGAGTAGGGTTAGTTGTTCGTCCATGAATACCCATTCTTCAATTGTTCCACTTCTGCTGGATAATGCCAATTAAAGCGGGTTCTATTGATATATATGCAGTGCCTTTTCCTCATTAACCGAGGCGGTTTCGCTTTTCATATAACCCAATATTGGCGAGCAACATGAATGAAAAGTGTAATGCACATAACATATCTGGCATGCAGGGGTCAGAAAACTTGGAATTAAATGGCCTCACGCGGAAATGAAAGCAAAACAATCTGCAATTCGGTGGAATAGACAGATAGCACACAATAATAGATACCAAACAGCCCTAGCTTGTTCTGATGCGGCTCTGCAAGAAATACATAGCTCAGGGCGCGAAGGTTCACCATGGCGAAGGAACCATCTGTTCTACCAAGCTAGACATTGCCGGCGTTATCAGTGGGGCAAGCTGCCTGTGACACTGATCTAGTTCCCGCGTCCGATAATTTAGCAGCTGCTTAATTGATAAGCAATTATCCATTTATAAATCCCTCTGGTCTTTCTTTCGCAGCTGTTCTTTTATTATCAGTTGTATTGCAATTCATGAGTTTCCTTTCGATTGGTAACAGCGAGAAGCCCACCACTGCCATGCGATCCCAGCCTTCGCCACAGAGACAGCGTGTCTCGCGCGCCTGTGATTTTTGCCATACGAGAGGTCTTAGGTGTCGCCGAGGCCTGGTGGGAGCCAGCGAATCCCAGCAGCCATCGGCAGGCTGTTTTACCTGCGCCGACTACGGAGTCAAATGCACGACAAACCGCCCCATTCGGAAGAGAGGCAGAAGACCAGCAGCTCCAAGACCGGGCGAGCTTCAAAACCATTCGGTCGAGGATGAAAACCGCGGTTTCATGTCGCTACACACTATACGGCGACTGATACAGATCTATTGTGACACCATGTACCAATGCTAGTACGGTGACCTTCTGGTGCATACTGCACTACATTTGCTAAGCCGTTCTTAGCTTTCCATTTCTTCCAGAAAGCGATCTCCTAATGCGATGGGAAAACGGCCTTCCTGATCCAGATGAACCGTCGTATATGCTGTTAATGGCACTTTGCGCCGTCAGCTCCCAAACGGCCTCTCAGAACGCAGTCTTCGACAGCGCATTGCTTCAAGGCCTTTGCATACCTGACAGCGATCGATACTTCTCTGAAGCCGTGGCCAAAACCCCAGTACACATAGTCCAGTCGCAGGATCTTGATTATCTACGATCCTTCGGCCTCTTGGCCGTGTATTCCTTGCGACGAAGTAACCACAACGACCTGCACCGCTATCTCGGGCTATATCATGCCTCGGTTGCTCAACATAGCTTCCACGACGAAAGTCGTTGGCCCGACGGCATCTCTATATCTGAGGTGGACGACCGGCGACGCCTCTTTTGGTGTGTCTATCGCCTTGAGATACACTCAGCATGTGTACTTGGACACATTGTGCGGTTGCCAGAGTCTCAGGTGTCAGTTCTTTATCCCCGAATTACCCCGGCCATGGACCCCGAAACCCACGCATGGACTGCGGGCTGGGATTATATCACGGACTTATTCCGGCTACTGGAATACTCAATTTTCAGTCTTCATGGCTGCAAAAGCCGAAAACCGCTGATGGCCGTGCTCTGTGATCGACCATCCCCAACAACGCTCCTCGACAGCCTCGCTAGACTCAAAGCCAGCAAACCACGTATATTGCTTGGGCTGACCGACCTGGAGACTGAGTTCCATAGTAACCGGTGTAAGTATATGGCTGTTCAGATTACCTGTACAGAAGCTCTCGTGAATATTATGGCTCTGCTCTACTGCCAGACTCCTGCGCATGAGGTAATGGAGGTCGCCGAAAGCTTTCTCGATGAGGTAACAAAAGCGCCTCTGATCATGTTCAAGGTTGCCAGCAGTCAAATCGTACACCAGCTTCTTGGCGTTGGTCATATGCTCAGCAATGCTTCCAAATACGAGAACGGTCGATATCGGTCGGAGGCAAAACGGCTGATAGCTTTCCTGGGAGATTTAGTGAAAAACCTGGAGCATGACATTCCTTCTGCGGCCGAGGCCGGGCAGCGATTACTGGGCCTGGCAGCAGATACTTTTTGATCAATGATATGGAAGGGGAGTATTAAGCAAGAGTTAAAAGACTGGTATAATTGCAAAAAATTCATGGGAGCCAATATCCAGCGAACGTACGTCCTGTACTTTCAACTAAGCCACTAGTGGGACATCTCTGAGATGTCCCAAGCAACGTGGCACACCCTGTCAAACAAACCACAGATCTGTCATGATAAGTCGAAGTTGAACATGGCGCGGAGAATCATGTCCACATCGATAGCACAGCAGTACCTTTCAAGACTGTGATACTACGGTAGTAGCCAGATACTTCCGATACGCAGGAATCGACCACCGTCGAATCCTCTTGCCGTAGATGATCATAATCCCGAACGTGAACGTGCACACGACAGAGATCATTGCCGCTGTGATGAAACAGTTCTGCAGCCCCTGCGTCGTCCACCAAGGGGTGATGGCATAGCTGAACCCGAACCCGATCGTGTTCCTGATCAGCATGATGGATACAGTTGTCTCTCCTGCAATTTCCTTGAAGCAGTCAACGTTGTAGCTCACGGCAATAGATCCTCCGGTAACGCAACCAAATGTCAGCATGCCGAGACCAAAAACCAACCCGACCCAGTGCGCATCATGATAGGCGCCAACACCCCATGTGACTAGACCAGCGGCGGACAGGACACCGGATACTGCCAAGACCCAGAGGCGGTGCTCCGGCTCACGTATGCCGTTGTTGCGTCGCGCGAGCTGAAGAGCAATCCAGTCCGCAGCATTGCCAGACCAAAGTGACGCCATGGCTGCACCGATGATTGGGCCTGTGTAGACGCAGCCCACCAAAGCGGCAGACCAGTTGTAGGGCGCTCCAGTTAGAACAGGACTGGCGGTTCCATTCAAGACATTGTACCAGGCCAAATTGATGCCGTACAGAAAACCAGCCCATGCGACTGTGGGAAACCGAAATATCATGATAACCGGCCGGTAAGCCATACGCAACATCTCAAGGTTGCTGGGTCGTCCCGGGAGGACCTTGAACAGTCTATACCTGCTCCACCCTGAATTGACGCCTCGATGTACCGACAGAACGCAAGCATATGTGCCCTGAGACGCAGATGTTGTTTCCGGGGTTGTTTCATCCCAGCTGGACTGATCTTTGCTGCCCCTGAAGTTGTTGCGCCTTAAGGCGTTGTCGCCAGCGTCTTCGTTTCTAGAAGTATTTTCGCGAAAGTAGATGGTCTCTTCCATGAAGAGAAACATGACCACAAAGCACACCGCGCATATAATGGCACCGAAATGCATCGTCCATCGCCATCCATATGCGTCGTTGAACCATCCGGCGACTAGCGGGGCTAGAAAGTTGGATCCAAACAATATGAAGACGTACAGTCCGATGTATGTGCCACGGTTATGAGCGAAGAAGAGGTCGAAAACTGTCACTTCACATAAAGACTCGATTGGCGAGACAATGATTCCAATCAAGGCTCGGTGAGCGAGCCACTCACCGGCCGACGATGAATACGCGGTCCATACCATCATGGGAATTGTGAGGACCATGGTGATGAGATATACACCACGTCGGCCGTATGTGAGAGCAATGGGCTGCCAAATAAGACAAGCCCAGCCAAAGAACAGAAACATGATTCCGGTTCCTTGAACAAGGTTGGCGGTAGAGATACCGGTGTCCGCAGTGATATCTGCGAGGACAGAATACTGAAGCGAGGTGGCAATTCCAGTACCGAAGACATATAGATATGCCGTGCTGACGGCGAGCAATTTGCGACGGTATGTCCAGTTCAGCGGGTCGTTGGGGTCGGCACTTGGGGTCGGCACGAGGACGACATCTTTGCGGGACGCATCGTGAAGAGCGGATGAAGCATTCCCGGCAACATCGACTAGGTATACTGTGCCGGGCACCTGATCGTAGGTCTGATCGGAAGGGAGACACGCCATGATGTACAAGAAAACGGGGGTTGATGGAGGTGCGGACTAAGGAAGACCTCTAGATGTGTTCCAAGCAGATGAGAGGTCGCAATATCGGGGGGCTTGCTATCATGATATATCCCTCGAGCGCTAGGCTTGGCACAATGTAGTGTTCTGCTAATAATTGGGTGAGTAGAGGACCGGTACCTTATCACCTATCCAGTTCAAACTCCATATCATATGATAGCGCGAAGCGGTTTCAGTATGCACCCCAGATTTGCGTGCGTCGAGATAATTACCCCGGACGTCCTCCGGCCTGATTGGCCAGCGATAGGCCAATTACCAGCTGGTGAATATATAGCAGGGGTGAAAATAATCTGCAAACTACCGCGAGGGAAACCGGCAACTCCTAATTTTTAATAATGCAGCGGCCAGTTTCAAGAAAGAGAGGCAGGGAGAAACAAGCATGATTGTATCGTGATTGTTATCTCAGTGATGAGACTCGCAAAGTGGTGGCGCGAGTCTCGACATAAATCACGGCTTAGCCCTGTGGGAAAGGACTCCATACTTACATCCATCTTTTCTTGTTCCCCGAATCTCTATATAAGCAAGGCTACTACAAGTTAACTTGCAAATAATCATGGGATCTATTAGCACACAGCCAGTACGTACATTTTCCCCGCGCGTCACGATGCATATAGAGACAGTGTTTGCTGATAGAGACGCCAAAAGGGTCTATGCATCGTCGAAGCCACGATCACGGACCTTGCATTGGCCCTCTCCCAAGGTCACGTTAATAGCGTCGAGTTGGCTGCCAAGCATCTTCTCCGGATCGCCAAATATGATCGTCGCGGCACTCTTCTCAATTCTACGCCGATCCTCAATGAGCAAGTTTTTGAGGCTGCGCAAGCCGCAGACCAAAGGCGAGCTGCTGGCACGTCATTGGGCCCCTTGGATGGCATTCCCTGCACGATCAAAGACTCCTACAAGATCCAGGGGATGACCGTCGCAGCCGGGTCTCCTGCTTTCAGGCACCTGATCGCCAATGAAGATGCCTTCACGGTCAGAAGACTTAAGGAAGCCGGCGCAGTGATCCTTGGCCGGACAAACATGCCCCCAATGGCTGCAGGTGGGATGCAACGGGGAGTCTATGGTCGCGCCGAGTCACCGTACAACGCCAACTATCTTACAGCGGCATTTGCATCTGGATCGTCCAACGGATCGGCCACAGCCACCGCAGCAAGCTTTGGTGTCTTCGGCATGGGCGAGGAGACGATATCCTCGGGCCGCTCCCCAGCATCAAACAACGGGTTGGTAGCATACACTCCATCCAGAGGTCTCATTTCCATCCGAGGAAATTGGCCGCTGTTCCCGACATGTGACACTGTTGTGCCCCACACGCGGACTATACAAGACATGTTCGCTCTGCTGGATGTCATCGTTGCTAAAGATGAGATAACCACGTGCGACTTTTGGAGAGAACAACCATTTGTCCAGTTGCCAGATGTCAATCAAATCCGCCCGAGCTCATACAATGATCTCTCTGACACAAAGGCTCTCGCAGGCAAAAGAATTGGCGTTCCCAAAATGTACATTGGACAGATGGACTCTGATCCAGCAGCCAGGCCGGTGCATACTCGCCAGTCAGTCATTGACCTGTGGGCGAATGCGCGATACATCTTGGAGACCCTTGGTGCTACCGTTGTCGAAGTAGACTTCCCCGTGGTTACGAATTTCGAGAAGACAAATCACGGAGACAGCATTCACCCGAAAGATACCATAGCCCCGCCTCATCGCAATGACATTGACATGTGCCAGCTGATGGCATATTCATGGGACGACTTTCTTGCCAACAATGGCGATGCAAAGGTGGCAATCAGTCTGGCCCAAGTGACTTCGGACACCATCTTTCCTCGTCCTCCAAAGTCGGTCCCGGACAAATACGAGTCAACCGATCCACTGGTCCGCCATACCGATGTTGTTGCACATATCACCGGCGGTCGCATTCCCACATACGACATTCCGGGCCTTGGAAAAGCTCTGGAAGGACTTGAGTCACGTCGCAAGGACGACTATGAAGACTGGCTGGACGCTCTCGGTCTTGACGCGGTGGTCTGGCCATGCAACGGCGATGTAGGGAAAGCAGATGCGGATATCGACGAAGCATCTGCGGCAGAGGCATGGCGCAATGGTGTTCTCTACTCGAATGGTAACTGTGCGATCCGCCAATTGGGGATCCCAACTGTCAGCGTGCCTATGGGGGTAATGGCTGACACAGGGATGCCCGTCAATCTCACTTTCGCGTCGAAAGCGTATGACGATAGCAGCCTGTTCCGCTATGCCTACGCTTTTGAGAATGCGAGTAGACTGCGACAGGTGCCCAAAAGGACGCCAACATTGGGGACGGACTTTATTCCAGTTTTCGAGGGAAAGCTCGATGTCGGACTGGAGCCCCCGGAGTTGACGGTTGCGGCTACTGTTGTGGATGCAGAGGGATACAAGAAGCTGCGAGTGACGTGCAGTGTTCCGCACAACGAGGAGTGCGTTGTCCGAGTCTACATTGACGGCGAGCAGCTTGGGGATGCCCGGGTCGAGAGGGGTACCTGGAGCGTCGAGTCATCACCAAACGATCTTTGGCATGGTCGAGTTGAAGAGAAAGGAGTGCCCGACCCGGAGAAAGCGATGGTAGTCGTAATAGCTAGGGGACAAAACGGAAGATCTACAGGCAAGATGGTATTCGTCTAACATATATGTTTGTGTGGAACGAAAGCGCCGCGGTCAATTTTATTAACCCCGATCGAGACGATAATTTAAGAAGTTGATCATATTGCCGCATCATCTCTGTCGGGTTATATATCTGCACCGCGACGGCGGTTCATCACTCCGGCTTGAGTGCATACATTCATACGGGAAACAACCTCACCCCAGATATCTTAGGAATGCCACGCTGTAGTTCAGTTCTAATGAGCTTTACGCCTACTTTCTTGAAAAGATCCTGAAACGTATTGTTGTCCCTGGTAGACGCGCTGTCTTAGCGCAAATCAATGGCTTCGTGGCTAACCACGAACACAGCAACTGGCCGCTACTCACCTAGTCACGCCACTGTCCGTAGGATCAAACTCGACGCCATGAAATGAGTTGTTTTCTTTTATGACAATAATGCCGGACTCTGTCGTGAGCACAGTTTTGCAAACTTCAAGATATTTGCACCAGCTGTGCGTCAGTGAGGTGGCCCAAGCACCACTGTGTCCATATCAAATCGTACTTTACACCATCGACCGGACGCCAGTCTGGAAGCCCAACGTTGTACACAGTGCCCACGCCACTCAGACCCTTGCATCGGTGAACTTGAACACCGGCTGAACAATGTCGACTTCCTCTACGACATGAACAAGTAGCCCATCTGTGATTCTGCCGATACTATACCCTCAAGAAAGCATGCCTTTGAGTCAGCAATAGTCGCAGATGCTTGAGAACCGGCAAAAGCCTCATCCGTAGTGTGAATGGCATAACGTCAGCGACCCCCCAACCGCCACCCCCCATTACCCGCCGCCAGATTTTCCTAGCAAAGAAAATAAATAAAAGCAATATATTAATAAATTAATTAACTAAGATAACAAAGAATGAAATAAGGTAAAATTTAATAAGGCCTTATAGCTAAGTAATATATTAATAAATTATCTTCTTAAAACTTATTTAATATTAATAAAATATAAGTAATATAATTCATAAGCATGCATTGCACTTAAGTATGCGCTATAAAAATCCCTCATTCTCTCTTCCTTCTATTTAATCAATTGATTCTCAATATCTAAATATGTTATAATTAAAGACTAAGGCTAAAACCCTTCCCTTCTTACCCTTCAAGCCCTTTAAAATAACTTATCTTTAAGTATTTAATGCGCTATAAGAATCTATAGTATTAATAAGTAAAGGCTATATTGCTATTAAAATAATATTTAATCTTAATATAATTAAGTCTTTAAATTATAACGTACATGATAAGCATGCGATACAGACAAGCATGCAATACATAAATCCCTCAATCTCCCCCCTCTCAATTCAATTATCAATTTCTCAACCATTAATTATGCCACTATCAAATACTAAGGCTAAAACCCTTCTTGCTCTTCAAGCCCTTCAAACTAACCCCAAACTTAGTCTCCGAAAGGCTGCTAGCCTCTATGAGATCTCACTGCCTAGATTGCAACGCCGACGTAACGGCATTCAATCCCAATGCGATTTCATCCCTAAGTCATGCAAGCTATCCGATCTAGAGGAATAGACAATTATTCAATTCATTCTCAACCTAGATTCGCGAGGGTTTCCCCCCCGGCTCGCTAGTATAGAAGAAATGGCCAACCAACTGCTCGCTAACCGAGAGGCATGCCCTATTGGCCAGCGCTAGGCTTTTAACTTCATACGATAGCAACCAAAGCTCAAGACGCGTTTTTCGCGTCGATATGACTATCAGAGGGCTAAATGCAAAGATCTAACTATTATTTGCCAATGGTTCGCCCTTATATCGAATATAATCGCGAAATATAGCATCAACTCGGCAGATATCTTTAACTTTAATGAGACCGGCTTTATAATGGGTATGATCATAAGCGGGATAGTTGTTATATATGCAGAAAGGCAAGGAAACCCAAAATCAATCTAGCCTAGAAATTGAGAATGGGTTATAGTCATTCAAGCTATCAATGCAGAAGGCTAGGCTCTCTAGCCATTCATCGTAGTTTCAGGCTAGTATCACCTAGCTAGCTAGTATGAAGATAGCACCCTTCCGGGCAATTAGGCTATTGCTATGACCTAAAATGGCTAGATTAATAATGATATAGGCCTTAAGTAGCTAAAGCATTTCAATTAATATATGAAGACCTAGCGAATTGGCAGCTATTGCCTGCTAATTCTTAATAGGCATGAGAGCTATCAATCTATTGACTTTGAGGCCTATTGCAAGGAAAATAATATTATCACGCTCTATATGCTGCCTCATTTATCTTACCTACTTTAGCCTCTTGATGTTGGGTGCTTTAGGCCGCTTAAAAAGGCCTATAGGCAGCAAATTGAGCATTTGATTAAATGCTCTATAACCTATATTGCAAAGACCGACTTCTTCCCAGCCTTCTATGCTGCATACCAAGCTATTATAATAGAAAGCAATATCAAGGCAGGCTTTAGAGGGGCC
>JAMAKE010000125.1:0-52771 GCA_023628695.1 Nectriaceae sp. PG4201 | reverse complement strand
AATAGCGTTCTCGGCAGATGGCCAGCGGCTCGCATCCGGTTCAGACGACGGCACGATCAAGGTCTGGGACGCAGCAATGGGTGCGTGCGTACAGACGCTCGAGGGCCATAGCGATTGGGTGAGCCTAGTAGCGTTCTCGGCAGATGGCCAGCGGCTCGCATCCGGTTCGATCGACGGCACGATCAAGGTCTGGGACGTAGCAACGGGTGCATGCCTACAGACGCTTAAGATCAAGACTAAACCTGTTCACCTTTCCTTCGATCCAAAGACTAACACTCGCCTCTCTACCGACATCGGACTCCTGAGCCTGGATCTATCGCCGGGCATTAACAATCAGCTAATTGAGGCTTCACATGGGATTTATCACTCTGGCTATGGTATAAGCACCGATGATTTGTGGATTGTGAAAGATGAAGATAAGATGCTTTGGCTACCCATGGAGTATCGCGCGTCTGCATCAGCGGTAGCAGGGTCGACGGTTGCTATCGGGTGCCACTCAGGTCGGGTACTAGTGATGAAGCTCTCTTAGAATGTAGGCAGGTGCGATTTACTCTGTTTAGAAGAGTCTTGTTCTGCTTGTTATTACTATTGCCTGGGTCTGCTTCGCGAGGCTGCCAAAGCTTTAGAAGCAGCCTTAAGAAACCCCCCGCGAGCAACTACTCCCCAAACTAACTAGCTAGCTCTAGTTTCATCGAACTTTAGGTATACTAAGGAATTTGTTGTTGTAATTTCCTTCTCTTTTATTTTTTCCAACTGTGTTCTCGGAGGGTCAAAGGGGAGGAGAGAAGTATACTTGCAGGGACTGTGAGGATCACCTTCTAGACTGGACTAGAATCATCTAGTTACAGTATTTCTTAGCTGTTTTAGCCTCCCACTGATAGATCAGATCCCCCGCTTATCACATCTAGAATCTCGAGGAAGGCCATGATAGTAACGATATCAATAACAAACACCTATTTAACCGCGTCAATACCAAGTTTACTACAAAGACTTACCAATAGCTATTGGCTGTCGCTTCATTATACATAGATAGAACCTACAACCTGGCGACGCATCGGTTGACAGGGCGCACGTGACAAGAGATCAAGTATGGACCGAAAGACTAATCAGAATTGTCAATTTCTTTCCGAACTGCTTGCTTGGTTGTTCGATAATTGACTAAGCATCGAATAGCACTAGCTGAAATCAAGCACCTGCTCTAGGCAACCGGCCATAGTGTCCTAGCGGACTATGGCCGTTCTAGCCTTCTATTCCTGCATTCTATCCTACTGCTCACACTTTCCCCTGAAAATTTGCCGATGTCTCGCTTTTCGTAATCGCCTCCGCTCCACTTGTTCTGCGAGCTAGACGCGGTGTCGTTCACCAGGGAATATGGTCGTATCGTATGCGATATTGAAACTCAGGATAACGCGCAAGTTATCCATGTTTAGCACCGGCTTGTCGTCGATGTTCGATTGCCGGTGGCCGAAGCGAGGGATCAATACGCGTCGATAGTACTGGCTGCATATTAGCAGCGTTCGCGCTTCGAATCGAATAGCCAGCGAGCTTCACTGACACATAGTATTCAAGATTGCATCATTCCGGTCCATGTACTGGTCGTTCACTGTATATAGCTGCTGGAACCGGCGGATATACTCCTCGCCGCTGCCTCATGACGTGATCTTAGAGTGTTCGCAGACATAGAGAAAGAAATCCTACGTCGTTTCGCGTCTTAGCTCCTTGATCGTGGCCTCCCAGTCACCAACTTTCATATCGGTGCAGTACCTGTAATGAAGGGGTTAGGATATGAGCGGCTTGCGAAGAGGCGATTTCAGAAGACAGCTTGACGTACCGCTTCCTTCTATTGAAGATGCCGCTGACACTACCGAGCTTTTGGGACGCCTAGCCCTTGGTCGCTCACCAATAGGACAATACGCGATCAACGCAGAGATCGCGGCACCACAACGGCGGTATTCATCCTCAATTGTACCCCCAGGGGGGGCCATCAGGGCCTTGAGTGATCGTGTTGGCGCGGGGTGAGCATCATTACCATCGGAAGGTGGCTCGGGTAGCTCTTCGGAGCTCTGCCCAGCGAGCTGCCGTTCAATATTGGCTACGACCTGTTCCCGAAACCAACTTTTTCGCACCCTTTGCTTAAGTTCCCGCCAGTTCTTCGCTCTCTCGCTTCTCAGATTCTCCGTCACTTCGTTAAGTCTTTGTTGGGCTTGGGGGACCGCCTTGCTGCTTGATACAGAGTATGTTGGCATTGAAAGAGTTTCTGAATCCGAAGGTCATTATCTATAGAGGCCGATTGCTCAGTAATAACGTCCGTAGGATATCGCCAGGTCGTATGATCGCAATTTTCTACAGAACATCGTTGATCATGGCGTGAACCCTAACAGATATATACACCCTGACGGCAACCTAACCACCGTGTGATACAGTTCCATGCACTCTCTCGGCACGGTTTTGTAGATGCATCTTATGATCTAAAGTCTCGTTGCATGGACGGCAGTATAATTCTTCATCGTCCCGGAGATTAGCGAGATGGTGTCGTTTGAAATGCCCAGTCAAATCGCCGGGTGAATAGAAAGGATTCGTGAGACGTTCGATGGCAGGGTCAGAAGGCTAGAGGGTGGTAGCCCTTCCAACACAGAGGAAATATCTATGGCTTCGCTCCGTTCTTATCATCATGAAAATTGATGCGATTATGTCGCGCAAAATGTCGTTTCTTTGATGATGTTGATTTAGAGTCCCTATCTATCGAGAGATAACTTTGCCGCTGGGTATTATTTTCTTTCTATTAATAGGAAGCAGTGGCGCTTCCTAGATAGGATAGTAGGCCATGATAGCTAAGATCGCTTTATTGCGGCGGCAATGGTCGCCCTCTATTGTTATAGCAATGGGGGCCTTCAAAGCTTAAAGCAGGCATCTCTGAGCAGGATAGGAATCTTGATCTAATAGCGATGTCGGCTGCTCCTCGAACGTCTTTCCAGCCAATTATCGCTCAATATCAGCCATAGCTTGCTCCCGAGACCAGCTCCTTCGGAGTTAATCCTTCCGCTTCCGCCGCAGCCTAACTCTCTCATTGTGCAGATCCTTGGTAATTCTAGCTAGCCTCCCCCGCGCCGATAGGGACTTCGCGGCTGCCTGAAGATCGTGCCGTTGTCGTAGGAGCTCCTGGATTCTAGGATCCTCGTCAACGCTAGCTGACTGCTCAGCAATAAGGCGGGTAGGTCGACGTTTACTCGCTGAATATCCAATACTGCCGGCCTAACGTATTAGAGCTTTCTGCTGCTTTGTATGACGCATAATAGCCATAATATCGACTGAAATGACACGGCCAGGGTAATGCTTCTCGAAAGTCCTTGAGCTTGCATGCTAGAGCATGAGGTTGCAAAGTCTATTAACGTACTTAATAAGCGAGCGTCGCATAAATCCCTCAATTCCCTCTTCTTCAATTCAATCATTAATTTCTTCACCATTTAACATGCCACTATCAAATAAAGAGACTCAAACTCTTCTTGCTCTTCAGGCCCTTCAAAGGGACCCAAATCTTCATATCCGACAGGCTGCTAGCATCTATAATGTCTCTGAGATAAGGCTACGTCGCCGACGCCAAGGGATTTCTTCTCAAGCTAATATTATCCCTAACTCATGCAAGCTATCCAATCTAGAGGAACAGACGATTGTTCAATTCATTCTCGACCTAGATTCGCGAGGGTTTCCCCCCCGGCTCGCTAGTATAAAAGAAATGGCTAACTGATTGCTCGCTAATCGAGAGGCATAACCTATTGGCTAGCGCTAGGCTTTTAACTTTATATAATGGCAATTAAAGCTTAAGATATGTTTTTTGCATTAATATAACTATTAGAGGGCTAAATATAAAGATTTAATTATTATTTGCTAATAATTTGCCCTTATATTAAATATAATTATAAAATATAGCATTAACTCAATAGATATCTTTAACTTTAATAAGATTAGCTTTATAATAGGTATAATTATAAGTAAGATAGTTATTATATATATAAAAAGGCAAGGAAACTTAAAATTAATTTAGCCTAAAAATTAAGAATAGGTTATAATTATTTAAGCTATTAATATAAAAGGCTAGGCTCTTTAGCCTTTTATTATAGTTATAAGCTAATATTACTTAGCTAGCTAATATAAAGATAATACCCTTTTAAGCAATTAAGCTATTGCTATGACTTAAAATAGCTAAATTAATAATAATATAGGCCTTAAATAGCTAAAGCATTTTAATTAATATATAAAGACTTAATAAATTAATAATTATTATTTATTAATTCTTAATAGGCATAAGAGCTATTAATCTATTGACTTTAAGACCTATTGCAAGGAAAATAATATTATTATGCTCTATATATTGCCTTATTTATCTTATTTACTTTAGCCTCTTAATATTAAGTGCTTTAGGCCGCTTAAAAAGGCCTATAGGCAATAAATTAAGCATTTAATTAAATGCTCTATAACTTATATTTTAAAGACCAACTTCTTCCTAGCCTTCTATGCTATATACTAAGCTACTATAATAAAAAGCAATATCAAGGGAGGCTTTAAAGGGGCCGGCCTAATACCTCTAGACCTAGAAGTAATTATCTTAAAGCTTAATATATAGCTATAGACTTTAACCCCTATTAAGAAAGAGGCTAGCCTCCCTATCCCCTAGGTCTCGATAACTTTAAAGACTATACTTAAGGCTAGCTCTCAATTTAAATATCTTAAAAGACAAATTAAAAGGCACTAAAGCAGCTCTCCTTCCTCTATTTTAAAGGCATTAAAGTCATTTTTTAAGGGAATAATAGCAATTATATATTAAGTAGCATTATTAAGGTCTAAGAATAAGCAACTTCAATAGGCAAATGAGGCCCTTAGCAAACAATATAGGGCAAAAAGGACCTAATTATAAAATAAAGGGAAGATAACTCTAGAGGAAGGAAGAGATGCAATTAATTAAATGGATACTAATGCGCAACTATAAGGCGAGATATCGGCGAGAGGGGGTCGAGAGAGGGGGGCTCAAATAAAGAAACGATGCTATGGAATTTATAGGAAGCCCGGTCATAATGCAAGGACTTATCAGGAGGCTATTGAGCTATCTAAGGAAGAAGAGAGTGATTAGTTTTAATTGATTGAATGCTTAGTTGTGTTTTTATCTTTAGTCTTGTCTTTAGGGTGAGGAAAAGTGCGACGCTCGCTTGTCTGCGACGCTTGCTTATTAAGTATATTATTAATATTTGCTATAAAAGTTATTAGCTAAGCTCTCATCTAATAATTGACTTTCTATATGCATAGCATTTGTTAAACTTATTTGCACTATTATAATATCCCTTTAACTGTCGTAAGGCAACACCTAGGTCACGAGCAGAGGGTTCTAGCTAACTAGAGTAAAGCAAATCAAAGGTACATTCAACCCCACCTATTTTATATGGTGATAGAAGTCCTAACAATTTCCAGCTCTATATAGAGCTACATTATACTGCTGACAGCGGTATTGCGACTTCTTCAATCGCCGGCCTCTATTGCCGCTGACTGCCCGCAATGGCTGCGGCCGCCCCTCTCTAAGCCATATACCTTTATAAACTTGACAGGGATGTGAGATCCTAGCTGATGATATGTCTCTTCGAATACGTCATAACCATCCGACTCTTCCTGAGACCCGGGGACGAAAAGGAAGCTATCTGAGGCTGACCTTGATACAATAGAGGATTTCTGTGAGGAGTAGGGCTTCGAGGGGAGGAGCCTCCCTTAGCAGAGCCTAGCTGTTGAATCAGGGGTCGAGATGGATGCAACTAGCAAGACGATCCGGAAGGCTGCTGCCACCCGGGACCTCTATAAGAGGCTTGCAGCACAAGTCGAATACAAGGACCAAAAGGAATGCAGGCGCCGGGAGACCTGGGCAACAGAGGCTCTATAGCTGCGACCCGAGCCTGACGATTGGCATGATGGTTCTATTCTCTGACGAAAACCACTACGGCTACGGCGATGAACGCCGGGTTATGGTCATACGGAAGCCCAGAACCCGTACAGAGCCCCCGAACCTACACGAAGGAGGGAACCTGATGAGCAGGATAAGAAGAGGCTGTATTGCTGGGTAGCTATCGGCTACGGCTTTAAGAGCCCATTAGTCTGGTACGAGGTCCCTAGTAATAATAACGACAAGATGACTTAAAAGGTATACATGGACGGGATCTTAGAGCCCTATATAAAGAATTGGCTTAATAAGGGCAAGAGCTTTACTTTGGAGGAAGATAACGATAGTGGTCACGGCCCGAGTTAATATAACCCCGTACGGGCCTGGACGGAAAAGCATGGTCTAAATAGCTTCTTTAGCTGCCCTCGAAGCCCTGACATAAGCTCTACATACTTAACCTGTGGGTGAAAATGATCCCAGGTAGTGAAAGACCTCTGATTTGGCATTCTGATCAAGTATGCGTGGTATGAAGTCAGCTATCGTGAAAAAAACGTGGCGCTTGTTTGCTTCTCGAAGGCAGCTGGGTTAACAGTCTCGGAGACTCGGTGTCCCAGCGGTTAGTGGTCATTAATATGGAGGGTAAAGAGGTGATTTCGACTACAGAAGCCAAGGCAGTCAATCACCTGGAGTTTAGATGAAACGGAACATAATTTGAGAAACATGTGTATTAGAGAACAGCTTAATATGTAACCGAATCAGTCCAGACAGCAAGTCAGATCGTCACAACCTAGTCATAATACTTTGCTTTCACACCCTTGAGAATTTCCTCTTCGGCAAGTTCGCTCCGGGCAACCTTGCTACGATTGACTCCAGCTTTCACACGGGCCTTGACCCAATCTCCTGCCGTGATACCAGCCTCAGTTGCCGCCTTAGCCTCTGCGTCAGCCTCGTAACCCAACTCCTCGAGAAGTCTACTTTCAACAGGCTTCAGCCTCAAGCTATCCTCTGGCCTAACAAAGTACAACACACCAAGACGGTCGATGTTTGCTTGATCTGGAGGAGGAGCTACGACTCTATGAATGCTGCTTTTGAGGAAGCCGTTGGTGAGAAATTGCAATGCATCCGCAACATTTACAGTGATGCTTCCATCGAGAGGCTTCACCCATTTCCATGAACCATCCTTCCCTAGAACCTGTAAGGCTGCTACTGGTTGTCTGAAGAGAAGGGTAAGGCTTCCGAAGTCTGTGTGACCTTTCACCCAAACGTTGTTAAGCTTGGAGTTAGTCGCGGCATCACGTACGTGATACTTCATGTAACGAAGATGGCAGTCGGAACGTGTTTCATAAGCGTGACGTTCAACGAAATAATCTTCAGGAATCTCAAGGATGATAGCGAAAAGAGTAAGAAGCTTATGGACGACTTTGGTATGGATATGCCTGGCAAAATGTTCGATTTCTGGGCGATGTGCATTGATGACTTCAGGGTGTGACCGTTCAAGCTCCGGGATGAACTTTGGGATGTTGTAGATCTCGGTGTTGTCAAAGATACCTGGTTGAACCTCCTGCACAGAGCAGGCTTGTTAATGCTGTCCTCGAAAACAAGAGGCACGTAGAGACAGTTGAACTCACCCGCAGGCCTAGTGGCTTATACCCATTATATCCTCCATTCTCTAAATCGGCACGATACTTCAGCTTCTCCTCTGTGGGCAGTTCGAAGACAGCTTTTCCGAGAGCAAATTGGCGGTCAACTTCCTCCTGAGTTAAGCCAAAGTTGACAATATAGAAGAAGCCAATGCTCTGGATAGCATGGAATAATTGCTTTGCCAAAGCTTGCTTTCCACCAGGCTGGTCGAATTTGGAGAGATCAAGTGTCACAAGATCAGCCCAATCAACTCAAGATAAAATTAGTATGGGACAACTTAGATTATTCAAAGAAATTTACTTACGCTCATGCGTCGTCTCCTCAACTTGTTTGTAGGCGAGATGATTGTGGAGCAGAGGTTGTTGCACAACAGAAGTCATCGTGAAGAAATTCGTTGTATATTTCGGTGATAGTTTCTTGTTTTGGTCAGTCAAAAGAGAGAAGTAACCCTAGGAACCTTGTTAATGACCTGATTGTTCGTCATATAAGTCAGGCAACTCGATCTTCTTATCTGGGTTTTGCATCCCGGGCTTGATAGTGGAATTGAAGGGGTTGCCCCACAATTTAGTTGGGGTTCGATTTGCAATTCCCTTCCAGAATGGCGTTTGGGTCAATATGGGGCCTGCGGAGTGTTCTTGAGGCGAGGATAGGATGCTGCTGAAAGGCCCTTGACGTCAAACGAAGGTAAACTCTCCGCGGCATGGACCGTTTCCTCTTCAGTATCGCTTAGACCCAGAGCGGCGGATCTCACTGCCAAGAAATTACATGCGTACAGTATGGCCGGCGAAGGCCAACTTTGACTTCCAGGTAGTCAATCAAGCTTTTGACATATTGAAAGTTTTTTGGTAGTATCGTATTTCCGATTTTGTATAGTAATTATATGAATGATTAGCGGATTTCTGTTTCCGGCTCCATTAAATCTGTCGCGGTCGCTCTCTAATCGAAATATTTAGACCTAACAAGGTGAGTGCTCGCCGTCGACCTGGTCGAATTGCTACTACCTCAAATGGGAGTAAATGAATGACACGATCTGAGGGCTCTCCTCAGACGACGATGAGATGAATGCTCGAGAGAGTCAAGATACGGATGGAATCATTTCTGCGGAGGGTTTCTTTTGCCACTGTAACAACGGAACGTGTGGAGTCGTTGAACCCTTGTGAAGCTTGGCGAGTGGCACTGATGAAACGACGTGATGCGCTATAAGTATGTTGTGCTCCATGATTTCGATGGCGGCACCATCGGCGCTACGATGATCATATATAAATCTCTTCCTGGATGCTAGATAGTAAATATCAACGAGTAACAAAGTCATTGATCCAGATTCGGCGTACAAATTCATTTTAATCCGTGCCGATTATTGACGTCTTCAAGACGAGATGACAGACAAAGACCAAAATGTCAGCTCTTCGACCGGTGCTCCGTCTTCCCTGAGTGAGGCGCCTAACGATGCGCATTATCCAAGCGACCCTGAGGAGAGCTTGACTTTCGCCCGGCGAGGAGAGCAAGTCAGCGACGAGATTGCCGCAAAGGATGTGGATGGTTTTGACGCAGAACGAATGCGAGCTCGATCTCTCCTGACAGCTGCAGAAGAAAAGGCCTTATTAAGAAAGATTGACTGGCGCCTCATGACAGTGTGCTCGATTCTGTTCCTGATCAAAAATATTGATGCGGACAATATCTCGAACGCACGAATCATGAACAACGGAACCGATCGCAACATTATGACGCAGCTCGGTATGACTTCTGATCAGTACAACTTACTGACTGTGTGCTACTACGTAAGCTGGTTAAACTAACCGCAAGTGAATCTTATTTTTGTTAATCATCGTATTAGATCCCGTACATTGTCTTTGAAGCACCTTCAAACCTCCTCATCAAGCGCTTTTCACCGTCTACTTGGCAGTCACGTATCATGGTTACATGGGGTATTGCAGTGCTATGTCACGTCCCTGTTGTGAACAAAGGGGGAATCTACGGTGTTCGTTTCCTACTAGGCATGGTAAGTCAAGGCGCGGGATCGATGTCCCCTCCCCTCATTAACCTCTAGCTATACAGTTCGAAGCTGGTATGTTTCCTGGTGTCATTCTACAAATGACATATTGGTACCGTCCGGATGAGATGTCTGTGAGACTGCTCTACTTCTGTAGGTTCAGTATATCGTCAAGTTCGATATACGCGCGCTGACATACCGTTGTTAGATGTTCTTGGAAACCTCTCGGGTATTTTCAGTGGCCTACTAGCCTTTGCCTTTGACACTGTTTCTGGCGCGCGTGGTCTCTCAGGCTGGCAATGGCTGTTCTTAGCAGAGGGACTCTTGACTGTAACTTTCGGGATCCTTGTCAAGTTTATTCTGCCTGACTGTGAGTCCTAACTGTGAAAGCTTGATTCCTTCGAAGCGCCTGTTGACTGACGTACTTGTAGTCCCACCCACAGCGAAGTGGCTTACAGACAAGGAAAAGGCTTTTATTCAAGCACGACTTCCTCCTAATGCGCCACGAGCAGCAGAACAGAACTTCAACTTGAAAGAGATTGTTTCCACCCTCAAGGATCGCCGTTTATGGCTCTTTACCCTCATTTGGGCCACATTCACTGTGGGTACCTCTGGCGTCCGGTTTTACCAGCCTACCGTTATTGCCAACCTTGGTTTTACCACGATCGCCCAAGCACAGCTTCTCAACCTACCGGTGTCTCTCTTCAGCCTTGTTGTCATTGGGGTAACTGGCATGTTTGCAGACAACGGAAAACTCCCGCGCCCTGTATACCCTCTTACAGTGTTTGCTGTGATCCTTGCATGTTACGGAGTGCTCGTCGCTTATCCTTCGAACGGTGCGGTCTACGCTGCCACGCTCATCGGAAATGCGTTCACCGCCGCCTTCTTTCCTCTTATGTGGCCATGGCGAGTTCAGACAACTGCACGAGCTACTGGTTCGGCCTTCAGCATTGGCTTTGTCAACAGTTATGGCCAGATCGGTGGTGCTATTGGCCCGCAAATTTTCCGGTCTTCTTTCGCCCCTCGGTACAAAGAGAGCTTCGCAAGTGCCATGGCGTTGGTTGGCCTCTGTGCCATCATCACTTTGATTACTTGGTGGTCTACGCGGAAGACTGAGGCAGATACACGACGATTGAAGCGTGCCAGAGTTGGTGCGGAGCGTGAGGGTTTGACCATTCTCAATGATGTTGTTGATAGGGATTTGAACCACTCGGCCAAGGGATAAAAGCTTGAGAATTTCACCTGATCTTGATGTCGAAGCTCTGAGGCGTTACAGGCGGGGCATCCGAAGACGCAACTCCACGACAGGCAGTAACAAGGATTCTATGGTACATGTAGGAAAGCAGATGCATCAGAGCAGATAATTGCTTGTTTTATCCAAAGGCAAATAATCAACGCAGTTGAAGTGAGATTCACTGCAGATGTTTACATATAAATACTACCGTCCGTGATAACTAAGTTTCTCATGCTCATATTCTCAATTTGCATGGAAGAAAAATTCGTGCCATGGCTCGGAACATAAAAACAAAATATCCGTACATTACCCTCCGCTCCCCAAGCCCTGAAAATGGAGAATTATTTGCCTTCTCTAGGGTTCGCAATTTTCACATTCTTTTCCTTCTTAATTGTTTTGCAATTCTGTTCGACCTTCCTCCTTTTGAGCCCAAATAAGTTATTCCTTTTGTTCGGCTATCTCTCCAATCATCCAAGGCATCTGCCCGGCAATGGGTAGCTTTAACTCCGTCGATACATCAACGACATCCTTACGAACATGAAACTTGCCGCTCCAAGATAATATGAAACTTGGCAAGACCTATGGCTCATCAACAATGTTTATGATTGCGCCACTCCAAGCACACATGGCTAACATTTCATGGCCAAGTCCTTCCTAGCAGGTATCTCACTTCGACTATTTCACTTGGATGTTATGTTGCTGAGAAGACTCGACAGCTCGAGCAGCTTCCCTGCTGAGTATTACCAGCCAACAAGCCTCATGCTACATGACGAGTATCAGAGCCTGGGACATTTCCGTACCGAGAGATACAGAATGCATTTGTTCTGACGCCACATCAAGCAATAGCTTCAGCGAGTTGCTGAATTGTGGCCCGGACTTCCTGAACAATACGATGACATGGAGCCAGAGACTTGGATGTACAGCTTTGTGGACAGATATCGAGAATGTCACGATCGATATCGTCTTCTTCCCTCCAACAACGCCCTTCGGCATCGGGACATGCTTCATGGCCCATCATGTGTCGATTGTGTTGTCTCAGCGCAAATCTCCCTCCCAGGTTATCCAATCGACGTACATCGTCCCGAAGTCCGTGGATAATGACATCCCGAATCTTTTCGCCACTGATCTTATATCCAAAAGCTAAGCTAATATCGGTGCCGGGTATGAGGTACACTGTTTCGCTTTGTTCGTTACAAGGATCTTTCAGCCACCGTAAATATCTACGATAGGCAGAAGTCACTTCCAACATGAGGCGTCCAATAAGCATAACGTTCTGGATGGTGATCCTGGTGGATTTGGTCACATCGTAACAAATCGGACAGATAAGTAGCTTTTCGACGAGATCAACTGCGCGGCGAATCTGGCGGACGATGTTGTGTGACAGAAGAGTACGTCTCAGGGAGCGAAGCGATTCAGAGACTTCTTGTGCACACTCACATGATTCTGGGACAAAGACAGCTGCCATTGAGGCGTCGAATGGCAATTCATACAAGTCTCCATTCGAAGTCCCCATTTGTCGAAATTGCTTATCAGAAAATGCACCAAAGTCGCTCATATCCAACATATCCATTGGAAAGGCACTGAGCTCCGCATGCTCTGTGATTGATATCTCTTGGCGATGTGATTGTGCTGATTCCGGAATCATCGGAGGAGAAGGCTGCGAGCAGCTGCTGGAAGAAGGCGCTGAAGGCGGGCCAGGTTCACTCTCCGAGATATGATGTGAGCAGCTTTGTACCCTCTCCTGCACCCGAAAGGCTTGTAATGGACGCTTCCTGGGTCTGCCAGGAGCACCTTGATCTTTGAAGTTGCACGTAATGGATAAGGCCACGCAGCGTGAGCAGCCGCTCCTGTCCCCCGAGCACCTAAGCTTTCGCTTTCCTACTCGGTGCCAATCGTAAGCTCAAGGGTCTGAAATATCAATGCTGAAGATGAATGCAACTCACTACATGCTTCACAAGATCGTCTCTTTTGTCGACTGAGATCCATCACTTCTCAAGAACACAGAATTGATGAATGCAAGATGAGCCAATTTGAGATTGTCAGCACACGATGATCTAGTGAAGAGAGCGGGGCGCCAGAGCCGGGACTATCTTAGGGCGAGGACTTCGCTTGGATTGTCGAGCATTGTCCGAGGTGAACACATGCACACGTGTATAATTCAAGGATGCACCCATCGGGTAGCTAACAGGCTTAGCAAGGGTGCCAATACTTATTCGCAGCTAGCTATGGAGGTATGTGAGCCCAAGAAGTGAACTACATTCCCATGGTTCACAGCTTGGAGGGCGTAAAGAAGAAATGGCCGGTTCAATAGGACGTCGTCAAAACGGTCAAATCTTCTTTACCTAACACGGCATTCTTATGATCAGGGATGGATTCCAGATATGCGCAGTAATTTACTCTGCGTTGTTCACCTCACCTACCTTCAACAAAGATACCAAAGGCAAATGGGCACTTGCATGAAACCGCGCGTGGGGAGAACTCAAGTCCACCATCACTAACCAAATCTCGCCACGCTAGTGAACACATCAGATCTTAGGATGATGGCGTGCGTGGTCCTTGAGATGATGATCGCGGACCTTTTCTAAATTGGTCCGATTGGCTTGCACAACCGTTGACGCTCTCCACCGTTATCAAATCGGTCCGATTGGCTTTGCAAAACCGTTGACGCTCCCCACCGTTATTCCCGTACTCCCCATGAACTTTGCGAATGCTGCATCAGATTACAGGGTACAGTGATCTGGAACTGATAGTCCTTGTTCGTGAATCCATCCTATGACATACCTCGAAGTTGAGAGACAACGCAATGGCCAAAACTTTGAGTCCAGAGGATCTGCGCCGTAAATGGCAGAACAATCAGGAAGTTGCCCTACTTGATGTTCGCGAAGAAGGCCCTTATGCTGTCGCTCATCCATTCTTCGCGTTGAGTGTTCCCGTCTCAGAAGTTGAGACGAAGCTGCCGCATTTAGTTCCGCGACTATCTGTTGCAATTGTTGTATATGACAATGGAGAAGCTTACACTGAACGGGCCGCGAACCGCATACTCGCTATGGGATACAGTGATGTGTCTATCCTAGCTGGAGGTTTAACCGCCTATGCACGCATCGGTGAAGTTTTTCGCGACGTCAATGTACCAAGCAAAGCCTTTGGTGAGCTGGTTGAAGCTATTCGTCAAACCCCTTCTCTACCCGCGAAAGATGTCAAGACTATTCTTGAGGAGGACGACGTGGTGGTCCTAGATGTCAGACGCTTTACGGAATACAACACGATGAGCATACCCAGAGGTCGCAGTTGCCCTGGTGGTGAACTTGTGTATCGCTATTTCGAAGCGGTGCCGTCTCCTGATACCACAGTGATTGTCCACTGCGCTGGACGGACTCGCAGTATCATCGGTACTCAGTCCCTTGTCAACTGCGGATTCCCAAACAAAATTGTAGCGTTGAGAAATGGTACGATTGGATGGACTTTGGAGGGTCTAAAACTCAAAAGCAAAAAGACAGAGCGAGTTCCAGAGCCTTCTCGAGACGCTTCCTCAAAGGCACGCATATTTGCCGAAGCTTGGGCGCAGAAAGTTGGCGTCTCTGTGATTGGTGTGGACAAGCTCCAAGACTTCATCACTGAAGCCGAAAGCAGAACACTATATTTACTGGACGTAAGAGATCCAAGCGAATATGCTATCAGTCATCCTACTGGCTTCCTCAATGCACCCGGCGGCCAACTGATTCAAGCTACCGATGAATGGGTTGGAGTTAGAGGTGCACGTCTCGTTCTGTATGATACAGACGGTATAAGGGCTCGGATGACAGCAACTTGGCTTTTCCAAATGGGATGGGAGGTCCATGTTCTGCAGGAGCCCCCACGCACGCCGCTTGAAAGCTTTACACAACGCAAGATTCCTCCCTTTATAGCTATTGATTCCAAAGGAATAACTGTTGATGACCTGCATCAACTCCCTGACGCGACAGTTGTCGACCTCGCTCGAAGCCCTGTTTATCGGAAGGGCCATATTCCTGGTGCTTTTTTTGCTTCAGGTCCAGAGCTAGCTCGGGATCTGACCCTCCTCGGCGACACTGGTCCCATTGTGTTGACCTCTACGGATGGTCGCATTGCCGCTGCAAACGTCGAATACGCCCGAAAAACCACAGGAAGGGACGTAAAGTACCTATTTGGTGGGACTGAGGCTTGGCTGGTGGCGGGCAATACCGTTGAGACTGAGCTGCGTTGGCTTTCTGAGCCAATCGATGTTTACGAGCGACCTTATGAGGGTTTGGATGTTCCCAAGCAAAACATGCAAGATTACATAGATTGGGAGCATCAGTTGGTGGCACAGCTGGCAAACGATGGGATATCGGGATTTAAAGTTGTACGATAGGAAAAATTCTATGTTCAGCTGCCTCTCCAGAAACCTTTCAATCTCACCCTGGTCTCAACGTGATATATCTGAGCAAAGTTCTGCTTCTTAGTATTCTCTACGGACGGACTTTTCACTTGGTCGAGACAGAAAAGTCACGGGTTTAATGCCTCCGTGGTTGACTGTGAATCAAGCAACGCAACAACTACTGACACTTGACTTTTCCTCACAACATCTCGAAGCAGACAGTCTGCAGAAACAAGATGACGTAATTTCGATATCAGCCTCCGCAAGAGCTAACACCAATTGTCGCTCAATTATCCTCGCCTCTCCTTTGCGTTTGAGTCGAACAAGGCACTCGTGGTAGCCATGAAGCGCCCAAATGTTGTTCGGATGTTGATGAGATCGGCCTATTGTTGGCTCAAGACCAAGGTCCTCCGCATAGGCTTGGGCAGCTTGCTCAACATGACCTTGTTCCAGAGATAGTGCGGCAAATGCATGGCGCGCTGGGAGCATCCATCCCCAAGGCTCCGCAAACGGCAAGTGATCCTCGAAACTGATCGCTTCCCTTAACTTCTGAAATGCAATCTTGTACTCTCCGCGCCTATATTCAATCTCACCGTCCAGCATAGCAGAGGCAACTTCAAGAATATCAATGATTCTGTTAGGGAAATCGAGTCGTGTAGGTGGTACGATTTTAGAGGCCTCTTGGAAGAGTCTACGCTGCCTATCCGCCTCTTCCACTAGGCCTGTCGCTGCGTAAGCTATGCCTTTTCCGTAGTGTCTCATGACATTTGTCACTGGATAAAGCTGGGCGTCCTCTGGCTGTTGGAGTTGTTTGAGTTCGTCCCAGAATCCAAAGCGAATCAGGACATGGACTCGCACAGCCATAAAGAACTCCATCCAGTCGGCAAGTGCGGGCACACGCAGCATATCCTCTGTGATCGATGCCTCCATCCGGGTCGTCGCTTCCAGTGCCACTTTCGACTTGCCGCCAAGCATTGCAGCATATATCAGAGAATGATAGTCGTGCAGGCGATAGTAAGAGTAGAAAGTTAACCCACCACTTTCCTGAAAGTACTTATCATCAGCAATGGTGGCTTTTAGATTATATTCTACCGCACGCCGATAGTCACCCACTAACACGTCTATATGTGCTGGCATGTGGTAGGTATGACCCGTGTCTGACCTCTGATTTCGGATCATATCTGCCGCTGGTAGGGCAACCTCTGGAGTCGCCGACATCTCCATCAAGTGGATGTACATATGCGCTGGACCTGGATGTTTCTCAACATCCGGCATCTTCAGAGCTTGCTCCAGCAAGGCTCTCACCTCGCATACCGGAGAAGAGAGTATTGGCAGCCCTGAGCCAGTATCGTATAGCTTCCGCGGCGCGCACATCATCAGCGCATCAGCAAATAGGGTAATCAAGTGGAAGTCATTTTGACCAAAGGTCTCATACGCTTCTCGCATAGCATCTGCATATGCCTTGTCACAAGCAACCAGATCTCTGTTGGGGTCATTGCTGGGATGGCGCTTCACAATGGCTCGAATGAGGGCCGCTTCCCAATCTGACGCAGTTCCCACGCGTCTGAGAGCTTCTTGGGCGTATGCATAGCATCTGTGGCCTGCTTCTAACCGATCACTCTCTGTGAATAGTCTCCAGGTTCTGTTGTAATTTGGGCCCAAACAAAAAGCCATCCCCCAATAAGCTAGTGCATAATCCTCATCGTGGCCGATTACTTGCTGGTAGCACCTGACTGCCTCGCCGTGATTGAAACAATAGGTCCAGACTAAAGCACGATTGAACCAGATTTGTGCTTCGCGAGATTTGCTGCTTATCGTGATATCCAAGGTTCCTATATCATAATAAGGGTCGCAGGAGGGTCTGATAGGCGGTTTGGGAAGCAGAGAGTGCATTGTGCCGGGTCTGCAGAATGAGCGACTCGGGTGCTGTAGACGGGCGAGCCGGCGACTCGACTAATCTCTTGTGTTAGGGGAAGGCGACAGTTTGCATTATGAAATCAATTGGGGTGGAGACGCTGGCACTAGTCGCAACAAGAGCGGAGGGTTTCGAATTTTCCCGCCGAGATGAGAGGCAGTACGGAGTAAAGGATCGCACTCTGCTATGTGGGACTTTGAGCGCTAAGCCGAGATAGGGTAATATTTTAGGAGGCTCAGTGAGGCCTGTATAGGCCGAGGATTGGGTGAGGAGTGACTGAGCAGTGACCGAGGAATAGCTGAGCTGCTATCTGTAAAAGCGGCGATAATGCGCATGAGATTCCCATGGCATAACATCGCTATTAAACTCTGAGATCTCGACCTCTCCATGCCATTGATGAGGTATTTAGCAGATCGGGGTTACCTAATGAACCCCAATGAATGTATTGGGCGAGAGATGGATAGATAGGCATCGTAACTAATTTGCAATGGTGCTAATATTGGCGTTCAGAGATACCAGCCCAATCGCGAAATGCAATGATAAGAAGACTATAACACGCTTCGGGAACGGAACACTGGTCCCAATCTCGACCCATGAGCCACCCTGCTGATGACCCACTCACATATTCAGATGAAGGAACCATGTGGAGATGAAGATATTTTCCCGACGGAACTGTACCCGTCCTGCGGCGCTTTGGAATCCCTACTTGTTGTCGTAATCATCCTGTCCGCCTTTGGTTCGAGTCTGACCCGATTTTAAAGTACAGGAATGAGGGCATCACGGATTTTCATGTCTGGTTTAAGGGAGCTTTTTAAATTGAGAGGAATCCTACTCAACTTTTCAGAATTTACGAATATCAATAATCAATTTGTTTAAAAGGACGAAATCCTCGATTACTCCTCTCTTTCGCGCTCTTCCTGGACGAATGCATGTCCCAGTTTGAAGATGGCCAACATCGATATCATTCAACAACTATCATATATGTTATCAGGTAAGGATAAGCCCGCTATGATCTTATCAAATCTCAATGCAGATGGCTTTGAACTGTCCGTGTTCTCTCAAAGGGCTTGTATGTATCACTCTTAGTCAACCAAGAGAAGAAATATCAGCTCGTCGATGATTTCGTCACGCCTTCTTCCCTTGGAGACCAGGGAATCCTCATCGCACCTACGCTGTTGGTCTGAAACAAATTGACTACAACTTTTGTCTCCCTCAATTACCATGGATCACAGGGCGTGAAATGACAGGAGTAGTTGAAGCCACTTGATCAGCCGTAGGAAAGGTTCAGAGGGGGCAGAAGGTGTGGACTTGTAAGTAGCAGATCTTAAGCCATCCCCTCTGGCCGGAATTACGTGGAAGATCATTGTGGTCTGCGTCTCCGTAGGTGAACTCTTCTGGCCCTCAAATGTGGGATAGGATGGCGTAAGACGGCTTTTCTGTGTAGTGAAACTCGGCGAAGCGAAAATTAATGTCAGTATTAAGTCGCGTTCTGCAACTTGTTTAGCTCAGGCAAGAGGAAGATTAGAATTCCTTAGGATCCTTATTATAAAAGTACATTCATAAGTATGGACTAATGGCAGCGCGTGTAAACTTCCTTGAAGTGAGGCTGCGCATGGGGATGTATGTCCATAAACATGGGCTGCGGCGCCGAAGGCCTATTCCTTAGGTGCTTAGGTGCTCCCCTGAATGCAACACAGTGTGTCTGAACTGAGACATAGGTGTCTTGCTCCCTGAGTACAAACCTCTGCTGCGCCCCAGTCATCAACGCCAATGAGGCACATTTTGCAGTATTCTGAGCACAACATGCCGCTTAACTACGTAATGGGCGGATTTGTTCAGCAAGGGGGCAAGGCAAAACACAAACCCCCCCAATGCAAACTCGTGACGTGAGACATTCCCAGAAAAAGCTAAAATTGTGTAACGGTGATCACCAACTCACAGCCACATCCATAAATCGTTGCTAGTATAAGAGCCTCCTTTCTACGGTAAATACCTTAGCGCCAGCATCTGCGTCACGACATTGAGAGATATCTGTTCTTGGTCCTTCGTTTTGAGGAACCATTGTCGTTATGGTAAGAAAGGAACTTCTTGATCTCGTAGTTCACGAGTCGGACTAAGCACATGGCTAATTCATCTTGAGGGAGGTGATATTAGAGTTGGAACTGGTCGAGACGACCGCGACAACTTTTTATCCACACTGCAGAAAAGCTATTTTGGCCCCGTTATCATAGCTCTTGCTCCCACAATCGTCTACACAGCAATATGCTGGATTTTATTCCTTGCTCTCCGTCGAAAGCTCCCGAGGGTTTATTCCCCAAAAACTCTTCGAGGCATTCAGCCTCTCACGTGGGAATCTCTTTTGCTGAATTTGAAAGTGGCTGAACTGACGTGGAATAGAGAACTGAGTCCAAGTTTACCATCTGGCTAGATCGACTGGATCAACCTCTTTTTCCGGTTTTCAGAGACGTTCATAATTAGCAAATGCTCGCTTGACGGCTTTCTCTTTCTCCGTCATCTGAAAATGCTCTGTATCATCTGCATCTTTGGCATCTGCATTGTGTGGCCAGTACTTCTTCCAATATACGTCACAGGTGGAGGAGCGGCATCACGCACGGATTCTCTTTCAATTCTCAATGTAGACAATATAAAAGAATACTATGGTCACGTTGCGGTATCTTGGATTTTCACCAGTAAGTTTCTTGTTCTACCTCAGAGGGTGTATCCTAATAGAACACAGGTTTTATCTTGACGATGATGTATCGGGAATGCGTCTATTACGTTAACTTGAGACATGCTTATATCTTATTCTCTAACTATAAAGATCGCATGGAGTCTAAAGTTGTTCTCTTTACCTCTTTTCCGACTGAGTATCTAGACGAAGGAAGGGTTCGGAAGTTATTTGGTGATTGTGTGGTAGGTGTCTGGATACCCAAGAAGACAGGAAAATTAAAGGCGCTTGTGAGAGAAAGGGAAAAGACAGCGATCAAGTTGGAGGAGGCCGAGATTACGCTGATAAAAAGAGCCAATGCGACCCGCAAAAACTATCCACAGTTCAACATGGCATACTTTCGAGTCTTCGTCAGCAGATGGCTACACCTGAATAAGACCCCGACAATAGAGTCTAATTTAGAAGACATCGAGAAGGGAAACGTTCGAGGCGGGACGCATGAGTCTGGACAGTCACCAAAATTACCCGAAATCGGGCTGGCAGTATCTGGGGGCCCGAGCAGTGACCCAGCGCCGACTTACTCAGGATGCACTCATCCGTACGCGTTAGATTCAAATTCAGGCGGCTCTCCGATATCACAACACATCCTCAATTATGCCAGACCGAGACATCATCGTTTGTCCAAATTTGGCCGCAGTGTCGATACTATCAAGTGGGCGCGATCACGATTAAAGTTGCTCGAGGAACAGATTGATGAATTGCGTCGAAAATACCACGCTGGCGAAGGGCAACTATTGAATGCGGTGTTCGTCGAGTTTGACTGCTACGCCAATGCACAGGCAGCGTATCAGATTCCTACGTATCACAAGGCATTTCAGATGTCACAACCAGTCCTTGGCGTGAGGCCAGCTGAGATAGCATGGGGCTCTCTGCGTATGAAATGGTGGGAACGACTTATCCGAAAGTACTTCATTCTGGGAGCCATTATTGCCGGTATTGTCGCCTGGTGGCTTCCAACCACTATTGTCAGCATATGGACAGACACAGACTTGCTACAAGTCGGAATGCCCGCTCTCAAAAAACTGCCGTTGATAGTCACGAGCTTGATTTCCGGCTTGGGACGGGCTATACTTCTAGCTCTCTTGTTAGAAATCGTGCCGCCAGTTTTGAGAGCAAGTGCGAAGTTCGTAGGAGTGACGTCTCTCTCTACGATCGAGTTCTTTGTGCAGGACACATATTTTGCCTTTCAGGTTGTCCAAGTCCTTTTGGCCCCTACCCTGATTCCGTATCTTGCGAATGATCCGGGCTATATTCTAGCCGGCGTGGTCCCGCAGGCGTCTAACTTCTATTACTCATACATTCTAGTACGGTGTCTTCAAGCTGGTATTGGGGAACTGACTCAATTCGTGGAACTCTTCCGTCACCAGATTATCGCGAAGTGTTCAGGAAGCCCGCGGGCCTACTACAGGAAGTGGCACGAACTATATATTGTCCATTGGGGAAGCGTTTATCCGGTTTATACAAATATTGGAGTACTAGGTGAGTGCCTAACCTTGCTTCTCCTTGAGGATATGAATTGCTGATAGGTAGGATATAGCTATTTGTTTCGCTTGCATCGCACCCCTTATTCTCGTATTAGGCGCAATAGGGCTTTGTTTCGTATACTTCATTTATAAGTACAACCTTATCTATGTATATGATACGAAAACGCTTGATACGATGGGAATGTTCTATCCACGAGCCGTCATGCATCTTGTAGCAGGGCCATATCTCGCACAGATTTACCTCATTGGACTATTTGCTTTAAAGTTTGCATGGGTGCAGCTATCCCTAATGGGGTTGCTCTTACTCTCCACGGTTTTCGTGCATATCTCACTCAGAGAATTCTTCAATCCCCTTCTGAACAACTTCCCCAAGACGTTTAGTCATGATGATGAGTGCTATTACTCTGCCCAGGAACCCGCGGATAATGGCCTGGCTGGCACGATGGTTGTTCATGTTGCAGAGGATGCTACGCCGGCAATGCCGGTTGACAACACTTGTCCAGTCCAAGCCAGGCTAAATCTTGGATACACCGAGACAACACTGGATTCGAGTGTCCATCCCTGTCAAGGTGGAACCAGTTGCAGAATGCCACCAGCAGAGGAAAAGTACCCTTTTAAGAGGTGGTTTCAACTCATGGCCTGTCCGAGCTCTGAAGTCTTGCGACACCTGATTCCACAGAGGTCGCTAGAAAACGAATTCCCACACGATTATAGGTCTCAATGTTACCTACCGCCAGAAACCTGGCTGCCGAAACCGAAGCTATGGATTCCTCGGGATGATGCTCTTGTGAGCCGACAGGAAGCGACCGTGACGGGAAAGATTCTTCCAACGTTTGATCACGGGGCCTGGTTGGATGAAAAAGGCAGCTTTCCTCGAGCAATCGCTTTTTGACGATATAGTCAATCTTTATGTTCTTTGAGCCCCGCAACGGCACCGTCTACCGAGCGGCCATGCTGCCGCCCAAAGGCTACCCTAGACCTTTCTCATCAACAGCTTGCCCTTCTAACTTCCAAGGCTGGGCTTTATGGGGTGTGTCATCGATATCATATATTGGTCACACCTAGGCGGGAATTTCCTGCCGCTGAAATGGTCGGCAGTTGAAATGGTCGGCAGAGTGAGTGACACGCTGCATTAGCTGGGGGAGTCGAACCTGAGGAGTTATTGGACGACCATTAAACGTATACATATTGTCTAATTCATAGATTTGATCGCATTTTGCAAAAAAAATAAACTTCGCTATAAATAATATTGTCTACTGTGAATATCAAGACTACTCGAACTCGAGTGAAGTGCTAGGCTGTGCAATATCCCGTTGGTAAACAATAATCTTATTAATTATGCTGAAGATTAATATCTCTTTAAGTACCAGAAGACTATGAATTGAACCAATCAGACAGCTTGAATTCCCATACCAACGCAGTAGGTATCCATAATGTAGATTATATACTAGTTATGTCTTAGATGATTGAAGTGACTATAAAGCGATCATCATTACAATCAATAATGGTAATACCAAGACCTTAGTCACATCTTAGTTGATTGGTGCTTCTGCTTGACCCATGTGATTTGACTTGTCTCGTGACAATTCTGGCAGAATCATCTGCAAATAACTCCTAGGGATGAGAGCAAGACCCGCTTCCCTTCCAACTTCGGCGATCCGAATATCATCACTAATGATTCACCATCCGAGTTCCCGATTATGCCATCGCCCCCCTTTCGCTTGCGCATACAAATAAGGTATTGTCTTTCAAAATAAAGAGGCCAACCCTCGTTACGCCTTCAATACTTGCCTCCTCTCAAGTGCTCACCTATTTGCTCAAATACTCAAATACAAAGCAAGTGAGCCATGTCTCGACCTGCAGTCGCCAGATTTGTCGACTCCTTTTTCACCCGCACGCTCTTCCAGCAGGACGATGCGCTTGCAGCGTCCGTGCTAGCTGCTGAACTTGCTCCAGATGCAACCATCTCTGTTAGTTTCATCATTCCCCTTTTCATTGCCTAACACAATGTGCGGGAGTGTCTGCTAAAGCTCAAATCTATCTCGTTCGACGAAGATCAATGGCAACTCCTTGACTAGTTCCGAATTTGTTCATCTTATCACCACTCAGTTCCGCGGCGGCTTCCATGCATCCATTGTTGAAATCAAAGACCTCAACATTGTCACCACAAACGACACTGGTTCCACCGGGGTGGTTGGGCAATGGACATCCTACGTGACCAAGGGCAAGGAGAATGGGAAGGAAATCAAGCAGAGCGCGACCACTATCGTCAAGGTTGAAGAGAGGGATGGGAAGAATGTTGTGGCTGCTCTTTGGGAGGCTCAAACTGTGGATGATTAATCTTGCTGCATAGACCCATAAGTATAGCTCTACAGAGCATTTGGACCAGCCACTCTCGGAGTCCCTTCTCGGGCGGAATAACCACACCAAGCCTATAGCAATCAATCAGTGGTATTCCCGAAAGAATAAGGCTTCCATTGCTACTTACTTCGTCATAAAGGCGAGAATCAATTCCCAAACTTTGGAAAACTAACCAGTTGATGGCCGCAGATAGCCCACCTCCACAAGCTAGTTCCACTATTGTTAGGTCTCATGCTCAATGATGAAAGCTGTTAGAAATACAGGCCCTACTCACTATTCACAACAGTCGCTTTACGAGACATGATCCGATCCAAGGCGTCCTGGCCGAGCCTCTGGTTAATGTAATTGCCCAGTTCTTCAGGGCTTCGTAGGTACGTAAAGCCCGCTGGATCTTGAAGCAGGGTCGAGGGAAAGTCTAGGAGGAGAGACGTGGGTATATGGCCGTCTTGATAAGACAAAACTGGTCTTGCGTCTATGAGCAAAGTGTTCTCGGCAGAGGGTGACGGTCGTGTCGCGAGCCGTGAGATTTCATCGAATTCTATTTAGCCAATTAGCCAGTTGTCCTAGCTGAGGAGATAGAGCCTGGATGCTATACCCACAACAGCGCCGTGGCGCACGGTTGGGACGGGATATGTTGTCTCCTGTGGAAACAACCACAAATAAATTAACCTGGGTCTTACTGTGGTGCTTCTTGGTATAGGAAAGGGGAATGAACACACTTGGAATTCTGTTGGCGGCCCGACTTCGAGCTTGACGCCCTCCTTCTTCGCCCGTGGTAGACCTCCGTTGATCACGGATACCTTCTCGTGCCCAAACACCTATCCTATATCAGCGAGAGGTTCATGGGACTCTTGTCACTTTGTGTCTTTGCGCCCGTAAGATGACCAACCTTGAACGTCCACGCCGTGCGCGGAGCAGCAAAGACACCCTCGCCATCGTATACGATGACATGCGAATCCTTTGCAATACCATGCTTGCCTGCAAATGCGGCAAACCGCTCTGGCGAAGGGAGCATCAGCACGTATCCGTCGGGATGAGGCTCAGACACAGCGTCTAGGTCCCAGAAGCGCGCATTCGGGAATCGAGGGCCTGCTTGAAACTCCCGGTGCGCGTTGCGGGTAGGCGGATCGGGTTCATAGAGCCACGAGGCGTCGAGGACGACGGCATCAGGCGCCGCGATAAGCGTGCTTGTTGGGGGGATGATGAGTGGCACCGACATGCTGCGGGTTCGTAATCGGTCGTTCCAGGGTCCTCTCGATAAACGGCATTCGCCGATGTTCCATGACTGGTTCTGGAGCCTGGCCAATCTCTCATAAATACTATCGAATCCGGGGCTCATTAACACTTATCAGTGTCGTTGTCGCCATCTCGGCCATCCGAAGGTGGGTGATTACGTGCTTTGTCGGCCATCCGAGGGTGGATGATTGCGTGCTTTCACTAAAGCACTTGGCACCACGCGACAGGGTCCCTCATATGTACGATCTGATGGCGCAGATCTGTACTCTCCGTGTGCCAAATGATGGATGAATCTGGAATCATACACATGCCTCGAGGACCCCTATTAGCTAGTGAATTCGTCATTTATTTGGGACTTGGTCTTGGCCTTTGAGTATGCCGCACATTCTCCCACGACCAACAGCAATGGCCGTCAAAGAGCATCCGTCGGTTCTCATCATTGGCTGCGGCCCCGCGTAAGTGTTGCTGGATATTCTAACACCTTGAGGGGAGACTGCGGCTTACGCTCAGTATCTAGAGGCCTAGGTGCCATTGAGCAGTTCAAGCGAAAGGGTTTTAATGTTGTGGCATACGAGGCGCGCGACCGTGCCGGTGGCCTGTGGTTAGTACGCGTCCTACCAAAACACATGTTCAGGGTCTTAGATTCTTACTTACTATCGGGATATTAATCTAGGAACTTTGACCCAAATCCGCCTCCATGCCAGATCTCGTTCGATGAGGATGGCCATGCCATTGCTCTGACAGGCCTAGAACGATCTGGCCAGCCAGCTCCAGCTCCCAGTCCCATGTATGCTGGTGTCACGGCCAACACTCCCAGGGTGAGTATGCCAGACTCAGATCGAGAAAACTTCTTAAAATATGTACTCACTATCAGCTTATTCAAGGATATCATGCCCTATCGCTCGCACCCGTATCCCCAGGGTACCGAAGAAAGTCCAACCTACGACGTCGTCTACCGGTATCAGCAGAAACACGCCGCCGCGTACACCGACAACATTCGCTTCAACCGCGTTGTTACCCGGCTGCGACATCCACCGCCAGACCATACTTCGAAGAGCAGATGGTTGATCGAATGGACGCCGTCCGTGACTAGCGAGTCGCCGGACGTGGGAACGACCTTTGAGGAAGGGTTTGACTATGTCGTCGTTGCCAATGGGTCAGATACGAGGCCGTTCATCCCGCACACAGACAACTTGTGGGCCTGGAAGGGGGAGATCTTGCACTCAAGATGGTACAGAGATGCAAAAGCGTTTGCTGCAAAGGAAAATTTGTTCCCCCCAATCCCTTGAGAGACGCAAAACTAATCCTGAAAATAGACCATCGTCGTCGTGGGCAGTGGCCCCTCGAGTGAGCAGTTCATTCTTTGTCTTGGCTGACGACACCCAACTAACAAGCTACAGGTGCGGATATTGTGCGAGAACTTGGAATGCTGTGTGTTGAACGATCGCCTCTAGCACCGCGACGAGTGTATCGTGCTCTTCGAAGCGGCAAGACTCGCTATGATACTGAACTTGACAAAGGGTGGGCCGATCACATCAACAATATTGCACCCATACAGACTGTCGAGGGCCCGTCGCCTACTTCTGCCACCGGCAGGATCATCACCGCCTCGGGAGACCGATTGGAGGATGTCGACGTGAGACTTTGTCCACAAATTCGGCTCGCTTATAGAACTAACACCGCATAGGTCATCATATTTGCTACTGGATTCCTGTTCCGCTTCGAATTCTGCCACCCATCTGATTCTCCTTTCGACAAAGCACCCCTGCTTAGACATCCTTCTGTGTCTCCAGAGTTTGCTAGACCACCTAGTGACTTGGTTGCCAAGGCCACTCTAGATGGCGGACACCGTTAGTCCCCACCTCCCCCCGATCCAAGAGGAGATTTCACTGACTCGCGCTCGAACAGGCGTCCATAACCTTGACGCCCACCAGCTGTTCTACCTTCCAGACCCAACCCTTGCGTTCCTCCTTCTCCATGCTGAAGCCATCCCGTGGCCGTTCTCCGAGATGCAAGCCCGCGCCGCGGCGGCTTACTGGTCGGGCAGCGCGTCGCTCGACCTAACCCCTCACCACGAAGAGGATTCTGATTCGCATTCTGTCTTGGTCCTCGGACACCCTGGAGAGTGAGACTGCCTACTGTGTCTTCTTGCTGGGTGACTCTTTAAGCTAACTGTGTATGCTCGCAGATTCGAATATGCCGAAAAGTTGCTGACATTGATTGGTGAGGGAGGACCGGAAGAAGTTGACGCTCAGGGCCGATGGGGGGCTTGGCCGTCTTGGAAGAAGCATATTCGAGCACTCATCGACTAAGTAGCTAGCTGATTGAAGTCTATCCACTACAATTAGGGGTGTAACTAGTTTCGAAAAAGGCACAGTAAATAAATTCGCTCGTCTTTAAAACGTCACCAGGCTCTATATGGCCATCAGTAACCTGAAGCGAAAGAGTCCCATATTTGTACACAAAGATGGCAGGGTTGGGTTTTAGAAGCAGCCCGAAGCCGTGGATTTTCGTATGGCACATTCCAAGTTCCCTACAATTTGCTAAACAATCCATCGTTGAGGAATGAAAAGCTCTGTCCCCATACCGTATGATCTGAAGCATTGCACATCCATTGCGGCTCAAGTGGATCCGGAGCAGTCGAAGAAGGCCAGGAGAATCCGGTATCATCAGTCGCGCTAAAGATCGTCGGTTCATCCCGGTGGGCAGGCAGGAGGGTGCTGTCCGAAGTATAGGGTTGAGGGAAACTGGTTGGCGCGGTAGAAGGTTTAATCCTGATGGTTTGCTTGAATAGAGGTTCAGCATCAATTCGCTCGCTAAAATCGCCTTTCCAGGACGGCCAAGATAACGCTGGCGTAAAGCGAGGGGATTCCTCCGCAGGGGGAGACCGAGCCATTCTACGAGCTAGCACCCGAATAGCTACGGCTTCGCTTTGCGTATTCGAACCATGGTTATGATCCAAATTTCGGGATAATTGGATAAGTAGTTGGGCGACCGTCTTTGCGTGCGGAAAGAGAGACGAGAAGACAAGCAGGATGTCGATGGCAGTGAGCAGGTCAGGCCGATGCTCAAGCGCGAGATTAGCGCTCCTCAACATACATGCAATGAGTGTATGCGCGGCAGCAGTGACATGAGATACGGCGTAGAACCCGCAAAGGGGAAGAAGACCCAGGTGCCGTAGGCGTGAATAAGTTTTCACCGTGTCCACCGAGAGGCGGCAGGCCTCCAACGTGGCGAGGCTGGTCTCCTCTCCAGTGGGCTCAACGCCAGATTCTAGCTCGTCAATGAGGGCTTGACGTGCTACCAGGGTCCGAACGAATTGAAGAACGGTTCGGACGCGGCAAGAGAAGAGAAAGCTCAAGGTTGCATTGGGCGTTACGCTCACTTGCGATAAATATGGCGGGAGCTGCTGTTCAATCTTTTCTACCGCCGTTAGTAATACTTATCGTATTTGCCTCGTTCGACGGTACCTACCTCGTCTAGTCGTATCTGCGCCTGCTTCATGAGGTGGCTGCGGTTGGTCCGTTGGCCGCCCAGAGAATAAGCACCCGCCGGTGTTCTCGATGGGGCGTTGATGGCAGACGAGACCTGGAGCATGGCTTAATATGGCATCCAACGGAAAGTAAATGAGCGGGAACAGACTTGTTCAAGCACCATGTATATCTCTATCATCTTGACAGCCGCGGCTATGGCCAGTGGAGGATCGCTCTCTGGCTGGGGAAGAATCTCCGTCTTCTTGATATACTCGTTATCGACGATGACAGGAAGATCGACGCTGCCTGTATTCAAATCAGTTTCTACTGCTCGATGAGGCACCATCCAACAGACTTACACTCCGATAGTCTGATGAGTGGAGGGCGCCCTTGGGAATAGGCAAGGGTGGTATCCAGGGTATACAATGCCCAAAACAAGCGGGTGCGGATCTGTCGTTGCTCTAGCACTTTACTCATCTCTCAAGCGTCGACGAGCCACTCACCTGCAGTGTCACCGGGTCCATCTTGAACTCTACAGTGCTTCGATGCAGCCCGGTGGTAAACGCTAGGCCAACAGCTTCCGCAATGAAGCTAGAGACTGAGCCTGAAAAACAGATTAGTACCTCGACTTTGCAGGAATCTGAAGAGGAAACTGACCAGCAGAGTCGCTGCGACCCTCGGCAAACAATGCGAGATCTACACTTCCGGTCAGGCCCAATATGAGAAGGGGAAGAAGCTGGCCAAACCAACGGTAGAGAGCTAAGATGTATCGAATGTCGAGTTTGTTCTTGCTGATTCGGAGAAAGTCTTGTGCAAGCTCAAAGTAGGCTTCGCCGGCTTGATAGCGCTCCGAAGGCGGAAGCAGGGCTCTGGCACTTTCGACCAGACGCACCGTCACGGCGAGGACCGCCATCAGCAGTGCGCCGTACTGAGCAGTGCAAGACAGGCGGCGGTGGGTAATCGCGGTAAATTCCTGTGCCAGGCATTACATCTCTTGTTTCTCGCGTTGATTCGTCGGGACTTACGGATAAGAACGACGGCGAGTGAAGCAATGGAAAGAAAATAGCTGTAAGAGAAAGCCAGTCAGTTATGTCACACAACTGTTGTCGAATCAGGACCGAGAGGGCTCACGATTGGTTAGATGATGACCGATTAGCTTGATCATGAGCTCCTGCGGACAGTTCCGTAGGCAAATGTCGAAATAGTCGCCAGAAGAGGTCGTAGCTCCCGTGATGCCCAGTGCATCCGCAGAATGTGACGCAAAATCCGTGCCCGTCTTATCGCTCTCGGAAACTTCGACAGTATGAAGCAAGCCGAGGCGGGCGAAGAGAGGCATGTCCGTAGATGGTCCTGAGTAAACGATCTGGTCATCAGAGTCGATGAGCAGGAGGTGCTCCTTGCCAGACTGGGATGGGGACGAGAACTTGGGCTGTGACTACCATTATCAGGCGAGCGATCGAAGAGTGCAGAGTGATTGCAGTGCTCACCCTGTCTTCCTTGAAGTTATCTACCACATTTTGGACTCTGGGTACCGGAGACGTAGATACAGATCCTTGTGACGTGGTATTCGAGATTGTCCATCTCTTCGGGGACGAGGGTCGTGGGGAGGAAGAGGCTGTGCGCGGGCGCTTCAAAGCTCTAGCCCAAATATTCAGCTCTTGCACCTCACGTTAAACAACCACTATTGCTCACCTTGCTGGGCTAGGATGCATTACGACTCGCCTCCTGTCAATAGCATTCAGAACATGGACTATTTTGGGCGTTGCGTATGAACTTACGGCGTCGAGAAAGTGCACGCCTTGCCGCCTTTGCTGCATTTCAAACACGGTCTCTGGCCATCACAACGGACTTTTCTTCGCCTGCATGTGTCGCATGCGACCAGCATCTTCCACCTGATTTCGGACAAGTCGACCGCCTCGTCATTTTGGTCGTGCTTGGGCATGGTATCCAGATACACACAGCTCGGCAAGGCGTGTCAATTAGCAACGCGGAGGAGTTGGCCACAGACCTGGGGGCAAATCGACATGGACAGGTTGACAGCATGGCTGCAAGGATTAGAGAGCTAGATAAGTGGGAACCTCCCTCGGCTCCTTCTGTGGTACAGATTAAACATTATTGACGATAGAGGATGGCGTGCTTGTTTGCCTGCAATTCGTTATCTTTACTAGGCACAGTAGTGCCGATAGTGCGTATGCTTTCGCAGCTCCACCCACCCGGAGAACCGGGACCCTGCATTTTGACCTACGTATTGAGTTTGAGCTCGAGGCCTTGCTTCGGATGGCCGAGATCACGTGCAAATCGCCATTGACGAACATCCTCTCGCGATGCACGCCATCAGTTTGCCTGCCGCTGCTTCTCCGGGGCTCTATAAACATGCAGGTTCTCTGACTGACAGCATGGGGATGCGGCCACCAGACGAGGCAAGGCATCGGAACTGCCACGAGTCTATGTTATATTGCATAAAAATCAGCCAATCATCATGTCTCTACTGCCTGCGAGCGCCGGATACTCGACCAGTGAGGCCCATTCCCTGCCCCCCTCTGTCTCGGTGTGTGTTTACCGTGTCGGCTGACCACAAGTAGTTTTGGTTGGCGGTGCCTTCTTCGCCGCACTCATGAATGGTATCACTTGGGTGCAGAGACGATACACCAATTTCCACCCGGGAAAGGTGGAAGAGTTCTCCTCGGCTTCCAGATCCATCAAGACTGGAATGTATGTACATCAGAGACCTGATTTTCGTGGAGAATGCTCTTCAACTGACTGACTTTATGAAGGCTAGCTGTGGGTATCGCGTCTGCTTGGATATGGGCAGCCGTCTTTCTGCAGACGGGCACGCTCACCTTTCTCTACGGGGTTTCGATACCATACTGGTTTGGCATGGGAGGTTTCGTTGGTAGGGCTCTCTGCGCGATAGACGACTTCAACTCTTCAAATGGATATTAACATCGAGCCAGAAATCGCTGCTTTCGCATTTGTCTCATCTAAGATTAAGGCCAACGCCAGCGGCGCCTCGACGTAAGCAAGCAGGCTCCCCCATTCATCCAGCTATTTGGTAGTGGGTTCGAAGCTCATCCTTCTCTCGCAGCTATCTACAAGTGGCTAAGGTACGCTTTGGCACTCTTGGCCATCTTGCGTATATGTTTGCCGCTCTAGTAGCAAACTTCGTGGTCGGCAGCGAGATCCTCATTGGCGGTGCTGGAGTCATCGCCGGCCTGACGGGTATCAGCCAGTATGCCGCTGTTTGGCTGTTGCCATTGGTCATAGTCGCTTATGGTCCGTGTTCATCCACATCTCCAGCTCAAACAGTCACTGACGCTCAACAGTCTTGACCGGCGGTCTTCGAGCCACCTTTGTGTATGTATCGTACCACCCACGGACCGCAGCGGTTACTTATCAGCATACCCTAGGGCGGACTATCTCCACTGCGTTATCCTTTTCACGTCTCTACTTGTTCTTGTACTGGCAGCCTACACGCGAGGCGATGTTATTGGCTCTCCCGGCAAGCTGTACGACCTCCTGCTCGAAGCGTCTGAGGTAATTCCTTCTACAATGCTTTCACTATGGAATATCGGTAGCTGATGCCCTAATAGGCGAGTCCGGTAGTAGGTAACGGGCATGAATCATACCTGTCGTTCCGAAGTGAGGGCGGCATGTGTAAGTGACCCCTTCGTCCTCAACAGGCTGCAACTCACCAGCGAACAGATTATGCTGTGACGGCGGCAACCTCGTTTTTTGGACTGTCATTCTGTGACCAGTGAGGATCCGCAACTCAAGGTTGTCGAATCAAAGCTAACGGCGGATGGCAGGGCCTATTGGCAGCGAAGCATCGCCGCTCGACCAGCCGGAACCAGCAAGGCCTTCATCTTCGCCGGTTGTTTCTTCTTCTCGGGTAAAGGGCCCCTCCCCTTCGCTCGTTTGTACCATTACGATGAGTTACTCATGCCTCAATTTAGTCGCTCTTGGGATCGGATCCTCGATGGGCTTAGCCGCAAGGGCTCTAGTAAATAATCCGGCCTTCCCAACCTACCCTAACGGGCTCACTCTGCCACAGATTGGCGCGTAAGTTTTTTCCATCTCCTTCTTGATCCAGATGAGCTGACAATGGAACTTGGCTGGCAGAGGACTTGCTGGGCCGTTTGCGAGCGTGGCAATCCTGGGCAAAGCTGGGCCAGCCATGTACATCATAATCGCCTTCATGGTCCGTATAAGATGATTAAATTGGTAGTACACTTGCTGACCGGCCTTAGGCAACTACTTCGGCTCTATCTGCTCAGCTAGTTGCAGTTTCGACTATTTTTTCATATGACATGTAAGTAAAGCCATCAGCTCCAGCCCCCGAGCTGTTCAGATATATGTGCTAATTTGCAAAGCTATCGTGAATATATCAACAAGACCGCGACAAATGTCCAGATAATGAAAGCCAACCATGCCGGTAAGTTGTATGATTTCCCTGCTTCCGTCATCTTGGATTAATACCTCCCAGTCGTCATCCTTTGGGCCATCTTCCTCGCCGGCATCGATACTGCCTTTGTGCACATCGGTCTAGATCTCAACTTTCTCTTTTACCTTATGGCAGTGTGTACGTCCGGCGCCGTGTTCCCCATCGGTCTCTTGATGTGCTGGACCAAACTAAACAAGGCGGGTGCCATCTTCGGAGTTATCGGGGGCTTGGTAATGGGCATGGTGGGCTGGCTCGTTACTGCTGTCACAACGCTTGGAAGCATAACTACCACGACCCTTACCGACAGCAAGGTCATCCTTGCCGGATCTTTATCGGCCCTAGGAACCGGTTTTATCGTATCTGTCGTGCTGTCTCTCATCAAGCCAGCGTCTTTCGACTTTGAGCTCACCCGAGCCATCGGTCATGGTGTGACAGTTTTGGAACTAGCCACAGTGTCGAGCGAGAAAGTACCTAAGCACAATCAGGGTGGTGTCATTGAGTCAAAAGATCCTGCCTACGAGCCCGCTCTCGGTCGAATTGAAGGCGGAGGACGAACCGACGAGGCTGAGGCGCAGTATGCGGAAGAAATTGTGAAGCTTGAGGCGTCGCAAACTCGGTTTCGCATCATCACTGGACTCTTTCTGCTCGTTATCCGTAAGTTGCGAGTTTCCCCCCATGTGTTAGCCAATGCCTAACCGTTCTATCCAGTGGTTCTTATTCCTGCTCCGCTCGCTGGGACTGCCGTTGTTTACCCTAGGGGCCTCTTCGTTCTTCAATGTGTTGCAGCAGCAACATTTGTGCTCATTAGCCTGCTCCTCGTTACCTTTGTAAGTACCATTTTCCTATCTGACAGTGACGGAGGCTGATGCTCAACTTCTAGTGGCCGATCTTCGAGTCACGAAAAGAGCTTAGAACCATATTTGGTCGATTGACCCGCAACGACCGCTTGGACATCAACCAGCCACAACAAGAATAATGTCGAATAAATTGGATTGCACGGACCTGTGCTTGCACTGCGCTACTTGTAATGGCCGTCTGACATTGGGAGAGCGCCCGTTACGGTTTGGACATGGTCGGCGAGAATAACAACGAGAAAGTCCAGACGTGTACCGTCTTTCCCGAGATGGGTGCCACAGGCTTGCTTGATATAAGATTATTATTGCTGTCATAATCTTAAGACTTTACTTTATCATTCACCTATGAGCATTATATTCTTTAGCCTCTATCACTTATAGCACTTTGCCTATTACTGCTAATAGTAATAAGATTAATCATTATATTAAATCTTTATTTCTTACTTAGATCCTTAGAGATAAATCTTATCCTCATTGCAAACTAGCTGCTCGCTACCTATGAACTACCTGCTGCCTATCATATTATCACCTATCGATTCCTTCACTCTCCTCTTGGTGCCATCATCTCTAACAAAAGGATAGAGTTTGCCCAAATGAAGAAACCCATGCATCACTGCCTATAAAATCATCCCCTAAAGATCTAAGGGTTTGCTCATCTTGATATACCACCGAAGACTCACCATTGACGTTAAGCTCATTCAGGCTTAGAGTTGGACCAAATGAAGAAACCCATGCATCACTGCCCATAAAATCATCCCCTAAAGATCCAAGAGTTTGCTCATCTTGATATACCACCAAAGACTCACCACTGACGTTAAGCTCATTCATGCTGCTTAAGGTAGATTCAACCTCATTACCATCCCCACCCTCTGCATCATGTATTCCTTGAAGTTCTAATTCCTCAAGTCCCTTACATAACACATTAAGGCTAACCTCTGACTGCATAGCAACAATATTAGCGTTATGCGAGTCTCCAATATCTCGTAGAAGGTTCTCGAGACCAACAGAGGCGCGAAAAGTGGCGTCATGACCAACCCCGAAATTATCCATACACCAGTCAAACCAAGAGCCGTAAAGTTCAACAGCCTGTTCGAAATTCCCTTGCAGGATAGCCCCTCTGGCCAGAATCTCCAGGAAAGACGGTTCGCTCCAAGGGGGGAGCTCTGAGATAATGCGGTGTAGGTCATCATATTGTTGATAATGGGAATATAAGTATGAAAGCCCTCGTTTAAGACACACAGTCTCGGAGCTTGAAGTGTGCGTGCGGTTCTCCCATGTAGTAATGTCCTTTCGTAGCAGATCCTCGGCGACCTTGAAATCGACCAATCCAGCCATTGCCTGAGTCCTGATATTGCCGTTACGAGCCCTCACAACCTCAAACATGAGCTCACTGCCGTCATTCAGGTGCTCCACTATGACGCTACTATAGCAGTAAATAAGAGATTTCCAGTTTGACATTATCTCGTCATAATGCATAGCGAAGAGCTCTCCCAATAGGATAGTAAAGGGATGAGCTGCTGAGTATTTTGTTTTAGACATCTCGTGGGCGTACTTAACTATACTCTTTGCTACATCTGGATAGTCTCCAAGTTGATATATAATAGTATAGATGGAGAAGAAGAGACGGACGCTGCCAGCAGATAGGAGAGCTTCATATTGGCTAAAGCAAATATTGAGCAGTCGAAAGCCTCGTTTGGTTTGTCCTCTAGCGAGAAATGTCCAGATATCACTAAAGAAAGCGGACCAATTAATAACAAGGTCGATTTCCATCCGTCCCTTTTCGTGAAGGTCGTTGCCCCAATGACCAGAGTCGAAGTTACCAGCTGCATAGTCCCGCAGACATCTCATACACTTTTCCGTTCTTGCCTGGGCATCTGAGGCTGACAAGAGGACGAAAGATGATCTAGTCTGTGGCGGAGAAGCTCTTTGCCACGAAGACATGAGACTCAAAGGTTTCTCGGTATCTGGGTCCGTCTTCTTCAAACTTTGCCCCCGATCAGGAGCTGTAGAGGGTGTTTTGAAGGACTGTACGGGTGAGGGGGTTCGGCAAGCTACCACAGCTGCTATAAGCCTCTGCGCAGAAGGAGACAGGCGGCCACCTTCGGCAGCAGTTAAAATTCGATCTTGATTTTGCTTTGATGTTCGGTTGATGTATGTCTGGAGCTTCTTTGAGTCGACCTTCTTGCCCCTGATATACATGCTTGAGGCCTTTTGCGCGGCGTCGCGCTCTGCCTTCCGATGAAGCAGCGCTTGGACTTGCTTAGCTCTGAAATGCTTCTGCAATCCCCATTTGTTGAACTGAGACTTGTACATCCTGACACTTGAGTATAGGTTAGCAAATTGCCCTAACCTTCAATAGCCCTCTGGAGCACTGACGTTGCGTGGAAATTATGCTCGTCCTTCATGATTTTCATTACTTCATCAAGTGTATGGGCCTGGTATAGCTTGGTGATGATTTCTCGATAAGAGTGCCATTTCTCTGGTGTTGCCCATTGACCTTGACCACTACTAGTGGCATGAACATCAGGAGAAACCTCCATGGCAAAAGGAAGGATCAATCAAGTCCATCGGAGGTTGTGAAGTCGATAAGTTCAGAGGATAAGGGATCAATAAGAAAAATAACAAGGTCAGGGAGTAAAAAGAAGGGCAAATTTAAAGTCTGCACAGTCCCAATGCCAATAAGGTAATGAGGAGTAAAGGTATAAAGGTTGATATTGTGACAACAACCCGACATAAATACCTAGGCCCAAAGAGGCTCGGACAGCTTACTAAATATAGACGGCTCAAAAGACCCTCACATCTAAAGGAAGGTGGTGTGTAAGGTCTGCTTATTGGCCAACGAAGAACAAAAGACCCTCGCGTCTAAAGGAGGGTGGTGTATAAGGTATGCTTATTGGCCGACAAAGAACAAAAGACCCTCACATAAGAGGTCATGTGTTAGCGTTGCATCCTGGCGACTGGTATCTTGCAGGGCATGCCAACGAGAAATTACCATATCGGCGATGGAACCCGAGTGGATAAAACGTGAACTCACGCGAGCATGATACTGTTCAGCCACCCGACAATGAATTGCCAATAGGCAGACCGTCTCCTCTTCCTCCTCCTCCTCCTCCTCGAACGCAATTGATGTCGGCAGCTAGAGAATATGATACCTGGTCGATATGATCCAGCTTATACCTCTGCTGTAGTTCTGCCGGTAATTGCTCTATCCTATCGCTGTACAAGTCCCGCTGCGCCTCCATATCATCATCCATTTCATCACCAGCCAGCATCAACCCCCCCTCGCAGCCGTCGCGACCACGACCACGACCACGACCGGCATAACCATCCTCACCATCATCCCCACTACCACCGCTGGCCTCACTTTCCTCCCCAACTCCTTCTACCTCAACCCCATTATCGTCCTCCTCATCAACAAATAGCCCCGACTCTCCGTCAATGCTACCTTGAGCCTCCCTGCTGATTTCCATGCCGTTAATTGCCTATCGTTGTCCCGCCTCCTGCTTTCGACCTCACTGTCGCTGTCACTCTCCTCTTCTTCGCTCGCAGCTCGGAGACGCGTCTCCCATCTAAGTTCGAAAAACCGCTCATTGACCTTGATCTCAATGTTGGCTCCATGATCATACGCGTGGAATGCTGGTTCATGTTGCTCCTAGAACTGGTCGTATGTGTTTTGCTCCCGAAACCCCTCCCAGTTTTCCCTAAATACCGTCTGAAAAGTCGTCCACTTATTCCACGACAGCGCCTGTGATTGACTCCTGTTGAGTTTCCACGAAGCTTCCACTCCCTCGCTTAGAAACCTCTCCGTCTAGAAAGATATTTTGGATATACCAACCAAGTGCTTCTGCGTGATATCGTTCTAGTGCGCTCCCCTTCCCACCTGCTGCACCTGCTTTCTTCTTTCTTCTCTGTTCCTGCTGCCCTACGCCTCCAACCTCGCCCAGCTCTGCCTGTATAGGATGCATCACGATAAACCACACCTCCCGCGATGCCCCCACCGCTAGTCGAAACGTCCGATTCGTCACCTCAAATGGGAGACTTGTTAACGCGAGCTTGGAGTTGTACGGCGCCTGGCATCTCTGCAACGTAAATGTATGACGATCAAAGTTATCCCGGCCTGGTAAGCCTAGTTCAATGGGGCTTGTTTATAGATATATTAAGGCGTTATCTATGCAATATAGGCATAAGGAAAATTATTATATTTAATAATAATTAACTTAATTATTATAATTGAGATAATTGAGTTATATTAAGAGTCCTCCTAATCGCACGGCAAGATATCATTAATTGCATGGCAAAACCCACTTTTCATTAAAAGCCATAAGTAGCTGTTATGGCTAATAATTTAAGAGAGGACTTTTCTTAAAGTAGTTAAAATAATTAAATTATATTATAAAGAAAATTTATTTTAAAAAAGTATAAAGAATTATTTTTAATATTTAAAAATATTTAATATATATAATAAGCAAGTAAAATAGATAAGTAAGTAGAAAAAAAATCCCTTAAACCTCCTCCTTTCCATTTAATTAAATAGTTCTTAATAATAAATTATATCTCAATTAAATATTAAAGTAAATATCCTTCTTGCCCTTTAAGCTCTTAAGCAAGACCTAAAGATAAGTATTTAATAAGCTGCCTGCCTCTATATAGTCCCTCTTATAACCCTTTATTATTAATAGCAAGGCTGGCCTTCTCAAGCTAATATTATGCTTAATTCGCGGAAGCTATTAGATTTAAAAGAATAGATAATTGCTAAGTATATTCTTAACTTAGATTCTTAAGGATTTCCTTTGCACTTGCTTGCTATTGAAGAAATGGCTAATTAATTGCTTGCTAAGCAAGAGATATAACCCTTAAATACACCCTAGCCAGGGAACCATCTCTTAAAATATGCTTAAACAAGATGAGCTACGTGGTAGCAATCGGATTCTTAATGCTCTTATACTGGCTACGGTCCTCGAAGTCTCTATTAAGTAGATTCACTAATATTGTGTCACTCTCCTGGCAAACGTTGAGATATCTTATTGTCGTCATACCTGTTCTGGCCATATATGCCGATGCCTGCTTAATGGCTAAGGGAAGATCATCAAGGAAGTCAAGCAATCTACTTGTGTTCGCTGCATCCTCGCAATTTGTTACCTCAAATTTATGCCGATCATCGTGAATTAGCTGTCAGGGTAGGAGATGACTTCAGATGACTGCAGAATGAAGAGTGTCTAAGTTAAAATGACAGAGTCCATCTCATTAATATGAAAATGGAATGATAACAACCAAGATATAGGAAAACTAACGTGGATGTTTCGGTGCCAGAAAGGCGTGAGTTTTCTGATGACTTTGCTGTTCATTTAGTTAACATCTGTCATGGAAAGCAAGCAAATTTTTATGACCGAACGATTATCAATCTATTAGGCTGAGTATTATCTATTAAATGGTTACCCCATACTATCAGCAGTCTAAAGCCGAAAGCTACCCCTGTGCGTTGAGAGTCTGCTGAATTCGTTGGCTTGGTAGCCATTTCTCGGCAGGTATGAACCACCAAGAGAGAACTGCAAATATAGTTACAATCGCCATTATAACAGGCGCATAATTCAGTGTGTCAGCAGTGACTGGGAACACATATGGCGAATACAACACGGCCACAACCCAACCGTTCCATAGAACTGCAATCGCTTGGAACGGTTTGCTCCAGCGACCAAGACTCCAAGCAGGCTTGGGGAATGTTTTTGGCGTTAAGAACAGACGCCCAAGACATATGAGGCCGTAAGCAGCCGCCGACGGGACTCCAGCAGCAGACACTAGAGAGGTGAAGGCCACCGAAGAGGGTAAGATTGTACAAGTGATGACAGCTGATACAGCCCACACCACAATAACGGCGTTTCGTGGCTGGCCATCGACGACCTTAGACACCCAACCAGAGTAAGGCAACACTCCGTCGCGGGCAACTGCGAAAACAAGACGTGAGGCAGCCAAGACAGCAATGGCTGTATTCTGGGGGAAATATTAACAAGTCTACTGAATCGTTTGGGGCAGTACAGGGCTAACTAACAAACCAGAGAGCCACGATGCATACAACGTTCATAAAAATATGCCCACCATCGCCTAGGATAGCGGCATAGAGGGGAACAAACGGCTGGCTGCCGCCGAAAGAGAATAATGTATCGGCATCGGGCTGTGAAAGAGAGGCGTCAGGTTACCGATCTAGCGCGAGGGAACCCTTTCTTCGACTTACCACGCAGAAGAGGAAAAGTATAACGACGATGAATCCTCCAATTCCACTGGTAACGGTGCTCCAGAAAATTCCCCTGGCCGCTGATATACTGGCATTTTTCGTCTCTTCTGCAACATGTCCGGAGGCATCAAAGCCAATCAGAATTCCGGCCGTCGCTAGGTACGACAAGCACCAGTTCCATCCGGCCGGGGCCCCGGTTCCGTTGTATGTGGTCATAAAAGCATCATGTGCGGATCGAAATCCATAAGTCTTACTAGTTGCAATGGGGAGCCAAATCATGTTGAGAATAAAGTCCAACAAGACAGAAAAGGTAGACAGATAAAAGATCCATTTAAAGAAACGAGCTGCCGACCAAGCTTGTTAGTGATTTGTTCGCGGAGTTATGCGAGATTCGCTACCCACGAGGAAGAAGATTCCATATCGCCGCCAAGGCTAATAATACTTCAGTGCATATCCATTGGACTGCACGGAACTTGACACTAGAGGCATCGGAAGGGAAGTCAAGGTCAAAAACGACAATTTCCTGAGTTCAAATATGAGTCAGACATCACGAATAGTCTGGCTAAGACACTTACAGAAAGCATGTAGTTCACGGCTGCCTGAGTATTGCCTAATATCAAGTTAGCACGAGAGATGATTCTTTTTCCTTTTCTTTTTAGAAAGGTTCACTTACTTGCACAAAAGGTAGTCCATGCTGTAGTACTCCACCAAGCAACAACGAAGCCAAAAAGCCGACCGAATTTGGGACCGCCCGCTTCAGCAGCCCACAAGTAAATAGAGCCAGCAAGGGGCAACGAGGAGCAAATCTCTGCAATTACAGCGGCGGTAATGAAAGTAAACACGCAAGTTATGATGAAGCTCGTCCTGTGATTCTATCAGTCAAATAAATCGCCGGGCGAAAGTGTTGGACTTGATACCAGTAAGCCAGGTTACCGCCGGCCGCAATGCCGGTGGAGAATGTCACACGTACACCTCCAATGAAATATAAGGCGGCTTTTGCGAGCAATCAAAGTCAGAAAATGCAAGCCGAGAAGAGACGCTCTCCGTCTTAACCTACCAAACGTCGTTGAAAAGTTGTGGAAGAGATTGAATGTTCGGTGCAAGACCTGCAAAAACCGCGTCAGAAGATTGATTGAATTGCCCGATATTCACAACTTACAGGCTTATAGCCTAAATTTTGCTAACGCATGTTAATACCACCATGCAGGTAAACTTGGCAATGTCAAACTTACGAGAATCTCGGCATCCTTGGTGTTGTTGCCCCCCAAGTCATCGTTGCTTTCTTCCCCTAGCGGAGACGGGTCCTTACTGTACTGTAACCCGTCGTCCACCGTCATTTTTATGATTTTGCGATTTTGCGACGTACAGGGCAAATGGCCAAATTCGGGGATTTCCTTTTCTTTCTTTTTTTCCCCGAATGATTGTACGTTTTATAGAAACCTGAATCCTTCTCGCTGGTGCTTCGAACTGGACACTTTAAGTGTAGTATTTACTTGTGCTAGTCAGGGTACGAATTGGAAACACTAATGACGACAATTGAAAAGAAAATGAGGTGTCGCCAATTAGATGTACTTGGGGATGTCCACTACCGGCAGCTCCGGGCCTCAGAATGCTCTGAAGGATTTCCTCAGTGCGATGGCGTGATAAAGTAATTTGATGGCATAACTCGCTAGAGCCCTGATAAGGAAGTTGCTGGGCCCAAGAGCCCATAAAAAACAAGTCTAACATGTCTAGAGTAGTCAGAAAATTTCATTTACGAGTTTCGAGCAGGTTAGCTTCGGGCGGGAGATGCCAATAATGGAACAGCCTCGGCACCATTGACATAATGCTCAGTGTTTTGCGGGGAGACAAGAAATAGCTTGTTCGGCAGAAATTCGAATCTCAAAAATCTACAAATCCTAGGTTACAAGAGAGCGACAGATCACTCTTTAGCAGTGATCCGAGCTGATCGTAATGTTCGGTATCATAGTTTTGGCGGTTTTGCTTCTTTTAGCAACAGAGCTAATCAAGGTACAAACGACGCGCTTCTCGTCGAACTCGGGTGATAACTAATATTCTGCTAGAGGGTTATTCGGGTGAATAAATCTGCACTTTCTGCCCTGCCGACTGCTGGATGGGGTGCATCTTATTCACGGCTGTTGTGGGCGTTTCCTCGCGAGTATAGAGGAACAATCACCCTGGACCTCCCAGCACTGCATAAAGAACTCGGTTGGTCCCGAACCAAAACACAATACGGTACAATGCTAAGCTAAACAAGGGCCTTTAATTCGAATCGGTCCAAATGAAGTGTCATTCTACTCACTGGAGGTGTATGACACCGTCCACAAGGTGAATAGTGGGTTCAAGAAAGATCCCAGGGTTTACGGCCAGTTCGTACAAGACAGTCACCCTGCTCTTTTCTCTATCACGTAAGTATTTATCCCTTAAAGGGCCAAGTATCTAACACAATTCTTCAATCAAGTCATCCTGAGGACCATTCCAAACGCCGACGATTGATGGGCCAGTTATTCAGCCGAAGCAAAATGCCCAAGGTAGAGTCCCTCATGCTTCACCACATTGATGGCTTTGTGGAGTATCTTTCCCACCAGAGACGTATAATTGACCTCGTATCTGGCTGCCGAGCCTTGGAGGCAGATATAATATGTTAGACGCCCAGCCTGTTGTTCGCGTCGATGACTTTGACTTACTCTTTTAGCACATTTTTCCTTCGGGAGGGCAATGAATGCAGTGCATGCCTGGGCCCTAGGGCGGGACTTAGCTATGGTGATAAAGAATGACGAAAAGGCAACATGGATGCCCATGGTTAGCGTTTCCTTCTGGCGTTTTGTTTTGAATCCTCCATCCTCCTAACCCAATTAATCGCAGTTGACAAGCTTTCCCACTGTTTGCGATGCATGGGATCGCGTTGAGTACCTGGTTTACCAGTTAACAGGCTTTCGCAGCTCTTACAATCGGGCATTGCACGAGTTTGATGAGGTTTGTGACGTTAATTCTCTAAACTGGCTCCTCAGCTAACCTATCAGTGGACTAATGACGCTTGGCACGAGGCAGCTCGGGTACATGAAACAAGTCACTCGTCGTTTCCAAACCTGATTGAAGTTCTCGTTAGATCTGGATTGCCGCCCCCAACGGCACTTTCTGAAGCCAAAGAAAACCTCGGGCCAGGTACTGATACGACTTCGGGCTCACTTGCGCACATCTTGTTCGCCTTGTCGTGGAACCCGCAATACCAGGAGGCACTTTACCGAGATCTGGTGGGAATCGGCTTTTCTACTGATATGTCTACCCTTGAAAATGTTCCAAGGCTTAGAGCTTGTATAAAAGAAGGGATTCGCTGGGCCGGTACTGCAGCGGCTATGTTGCCAAGAATTGTTCCCGATGGTGGCATTGAGCTTCATGGGAAAGCAATTCCTGGGGGGGTAAGTAGCTATCGGCAAGGTTCACAATCACTGTATAAAGCTGAGCCCAAGTAGACTATTCTGACTTCCTCGCCTATTTGGTACTTACGAGACGATAAAGCGTTCCCTGAACCCGAGCTGTTCGACCCGTATCGATGGATTACCGACGACGCCTCCACGCTGAAGGAAGATAATCTAAGAGATCGATTTTATATTCCTTTCTCCAAAGGAGCTAATGTGTGTATAGGAGTCCAGTAAGTTCTACAAAGTTCTCGCGTGGATGCACTCACTCTAATGACGGAAAGCTTCGCCTACTATGAGCTGTTCCTTGGCTTATCTCGCATACTTCGGGCCTTCCGAATTTTACCACCAGATTCAGCATTGGCCGTTAACAAAACGCAGCAGCATGAGGGGTGGCATCCTGTTGCTTTGCCGAGGAGAAAAGAGTGGGTGGCCGCGGTTCCTATGGAGGATTTGAGGATTAAAATAGTTGCAAGGAGTAACTGAGTAGCAATGGGTCCAAAAGCGATCACATCCAGGGTTACGTCACAAGCAACCGACTAATCGCACTAGGTTATGATCCAGAATGCGTGACACAGCATAGATGATCCGCTATTTTGAGCTCCCCCATGCGAAATTGATCGCATAGAGAATAATGCCAACGAGCGCGAAGACGGAAAATATCGAATGACCATCATTTCTCTCGCGTTGCGCATTCTGGGATCGACCTGGCCAGACTGTCGACGCATTTACTTGCACGGGTATTGGCATTATATTCCGAGAGGTGATGAAGGAACTAAATCACTTATAGGCATGCCGTCAAGAGCAAATTCAGGACCTGGAAAGAGCTGGAGAGGGCTATGCGGATGTCCAAAGGCGGGTTCGCACGGTTATTTGGGTATATACGTCTATCTACATCAGCGCACTGCCCCCTTCACCAACCTTTGGCAATCCTTACCTCCAGTTCTGAAGTTTGTGGGATGCACTGTTGAGAAAAGTGTGTGCCAAGATGGCGTCGACATTTGACGAAGGATTCAGAATCAAAATAGACAGTTCAAGGGTTTATAAAATGAAAAGCTACTTTTATGGTAGATGTCTTTTTTCATGAGGATGAGCTGTTCTGGAGGCGATTGGAAATCATTCAGCCAAGCCACCACGGCAGTAGAATTACATAATGCTTATCCTATGAATGCCTCCATCGAGATTGAATGCCATGCAGATGCTATCACACCATGATTCTCGGATCTCTTGCATAGGAGACTTCACTAACCCGTCTGAGGCGTTCCCTCCCTGTATACAAGACATGAGCTGAGCGGGCCCATCGTTCCCATCGAATCTCCAAAGCAAAATAAGACATTCTCGAAGGTATCTGCCCAGGTCCCCGGAATAGTGAAGGAGCCGTCGAAGGTCATCCTCGATGAATTTTAGGCGGCGTCTTAGGACTACGGTTTTGCTTGTTGCTTCAAATTGCTTTTCCGGCTTGATCTCCTCCCAAGGCATCCAAGTCGTGGCCTGGTCACGCTGAAGTGTAAGTCGGGCCACCTGCTCGTGATTCTCTGCCCCGATTGTCAAAAAGCACCAGCCATCGGCAATTCTTGGCTTAAATTCGGGGTTGACGAGGTCCAAGTAGACATCTTTCCATTCGTACGGAAAGGCACCAGTGACAAACTGACCCTCTTCCGCATTCCGTATAGCAAACGGAGCCATGTCTCTGAAGAGAAAACTTCGGATGTCTGCAAAAAGCATCTCAACATCTTCCTGTGGGGTGATCTCCGTGGAGCTGTTGAGAGACTGTCGCCCAAGATCCTCCTGAAGGTTAGCGTGGAGCTGTTCTGTCGACATGACGCCCCCGAGAGCCTCCCAGTCCCTGGTAGAAAGCACCAGATGCCAGCAGGTGGCGACTAGGCGGAACGAATGCGGACCAGCTACTTTGCGTAAGATGACGAACGTTGCGGACTTGGGTGAATACTCCCACGCCCATATCTCGTCGCCTGGCTGAACAGTTTCGTCGAGGGGATAGCCACTTATCAGGCAAAGATAGCGAGGCAACTGGAAAAATCCACCGCTGTGTTCAAACGTGTAAGCGTTCAGGCCCGCAGGCGTCGGGATATGGCGAATTGTCGTGATTCTCCTCAACTCGCTGGAGAGCTTTCCCGTGTTGCGCTCAATCTCGGATCCTCGACATTCTACCTCGCTGAGAGTAAGTCGTGATTTTTCTTGGGTTTCTTCACCTGGAATTTTAGAGGTATTTGGACTTGCCGCTCGACCCTTCTGCTTTGCGCTTGGAGCAAGGCCTGGCACAAGCCTGGCTATCTTAGGATATCCTAGACGCTTCCACTCTGCCAGTGTTAGTTGAATCTTATTTTCTACAGCCTCCCATTCCAGGCCTCTTTGGTCCCGCATATCAAAGATGTAGTCCCAAGCATTATTCCCTCTCCAGTCAGGTAGCCAGAAGGCATCAACTCGGGGGCAGCTGCTGCGGTGGCACGGTGAAGAAGAATGAGGTCGCCGTGGTTGAGGATGGTGTGGGCGACAAATCCAATGAATACATGCTGAAAGGAGAGCGTGTAGTCGGGTCGAAGGGCGTCTTGGCTGGTTGGGTATAGACCAAAGAGCCCAAACATTCTATCTCGGGGGTCCGATGCTTGGTTCCCTCTGGCGAGGGCCATGAACTGCACAAAGCTTTCCGAAGCAACAGTACCCTGGCAGATGTGTCGAAGCCATGGAGCTTCAATGTGGACCCAATCCCAGGCGTTGGATTCGGCTTCAGTATGGCGGAGATAGCGGCTTGTACGGGCATCGGCCCAGAACACGGCATCACCGATGGGGATGACGACTCGAAGAGCCAAGACCAGTTCTTGAATGACCCAAACTCGGCGGAAATATCGACGTTTAAGTAGCTCCCTAATCTTGTACCGTGCGCTGGCAGCTTTATCGCTGATCAACTCGTGGAAGTGATGTCGCTGGGGATGGGCGCCTGACCAAGGATTGACAACATCATCTCCAAGCCAGAGAAGGGTCTGTGAACAGTGGGAATAGATCTGTCCCATCTTCTCGACCTGGTCAGCTCTCTCCGCGAGACTGGTCTGGTTGATGCATATAGCATCTACCCAAACCATCCGGATTCCTCTCCGTGGTACTAGATATTGGAGCATGGAGAAGCAATTCCGAGTCTGGAGCAGGATATCCCAATAGTCGCCGACGTATATCGGGCATTGGCTGTTTACAGACAGTTAGCCTCGATACAGCAACGCCCAGTCTCTTGAATATCTCGCCCATAACAGGATTGGTCGTATACTTACAGGACGCTATTTCCGTCTTCGCCTCCCCAGACATACGAGACAGTCTCGTAGTCGGGGCAGCGATTGTCTTGGTACGTCTCCAGCATCAAGTGTATCACGCCCGAGGGAACACCGTTTGATAGCGGCTCAAGGCATATCAGGCGGAACTGGTCGATGCCTAGAATGTTATCGTAGATGACGAACGAATTCGTGCGCGATTCTTCTTTGGGGGGACAGCTGTTGGCCTCGGAAGATGCACTGTGTTGCTCATGGGAGGCCTTCTCCAATTGGGCCTGGCTCTCCAAGGTGGAGGCGCGTACAGCATCATCTGCGCTCCCTCTCCACAGGACACTGGGGGGCCAGCTGAGATTAAGTTGACCTAGCGGCTCATCAGGTGGAATGGGAGGCAGCGGATCCGAAGCCTGCTCTTTCAGCCCTCTAAGGTACTTGGACGCAGATGCGCCGCAAGTCTCGCAGTGAGGTGTGGAGGAGTCTCCAAAGACGACCTGCGGAGATTTGCAGGATTCAGCGTGCCATCGGGTCATGTCGGCTGTTACTCTCGTATGAACACAGACGGCGAGTGAATTATTAGGAGGTATTAAATCTTGACGAGGCTGTGAGGCACAGCCTCGCTTCATGGTTTGTAACTTAGTTGAACAGCCTTGGCATTTGTGTGGGACATGCTGCAGTTCACTATTGGTCGACCTTGCTTGGGGCATCTCCTCACTGTCCGTCAGCTTTACCATATTGGAGAATCAATTAGCACTCAAGTCAGATCCTTCTAAGGCAGAGTAAGTAGACTTTGTTCCTTAAATGGACTAAAAAACACTTTGCCTTTAAACCAAAAATTTAACTTACTATTTTCTTAATGATATTTTTTTAGAGTAATAATTTCTTATATTGATGAGATTGTTATATTATATTTAAATTTTTTTTTTAAAAAAAATACTTCAAGGCGGCGGATTACATTCCCTACTACACTCGATAAGCAGTGCCGATGGCATCGGGAGTGGTCCCGAGAAAACTGGCTACGAGCGTGGAGGGACTTTCGACCCGATCTCGAATGATTCTGACTGCTACATTGTAACCATCAAACCTTCATTTATTAGCCTTTTTGTAACCACTTCACTGTGATGGAGGATACCCCGGGTGTAAAGCTCCTAAAAAAAACTGATTGAGATCCCATCAATGAGCGATGAAGTGCTCGAGATCGGCTTGTTTCTGGCCAAGTATCTGAGAGACTTGAACTGTCTACTGTCTGCTCGCTTTCGTATGGGGTAACGGGGCCCAGTACCGCCTATGTATATCAAGCGGCTGCATATACGAGGTGGCGTTGTATATATCGCCAGAGAAATCTATCCATCTACAATTTCTAAGCTTCAGGCTTCCTCCTATAAACTGAACGGCTAACAGAGTATCAGCACATTGGGAACAAAATCGGGGCAGCGGATAATACATTGACCAATAGGCATGGATTTTCGGGTTACTTAAATCCTTCTTAACGTCAACCAAGAAAATGCTAACCTCCTCAAGAGTCTAGCCAAGGCACCTAATAAATAAAGCCATTGAAAGCCCCTCAAGAAGACCCTTTATATTTATATTGCTCCACTCTCTAAGCTCCTTAAATCTTTTCTCCTTAGGCTAGCAATTTATTAGCCATTTAAATAGTATCCTCTTAATATTAATAAATCTAACTTTAGCTATAAGGTATTTAAGTTAATTGGTCTCTATAAAAGGAGTTTTATGCTCTTAAGCTGCTTTAGATAGAAGAATACCCTATTTTTAAAGAGCATAATCTTTAGTAAGAGTATTATTATTAGATTGCATAAGGATATTAATATCTTAGAGCTTAGCATAGCTATTTAGCATAAGGTTTCTAATTAAATTAAGGATTGCTAACTTAGTTATTGAAACCTTAAAATAACTTACTTAAAAATATTATGCATATACTTTAGTTAATTCTTAATAGAGATATTTATTATTTTACTATAAATATAATTAAAAGGCTAAGAATAATTTATTAAGGAGATTTGCAATAAAGCTAGTTAAGCGAGAATGAGTAAGTATATATATTAAACTATTAAGACTAACGCTTATATTTCTCCTTAGGATCAATATGCAAGCAATTATTTAATGACCTTAGAGCGCAACTTAAATGTCTTGCTAGGTAGTTATGCTATCATGACTTTTAGGTTGAGAAATCATAATATCATGACTTCTTAGTTAAGAACCTTAAGGAAGAACCTTATCTCTATAAGGCCCTAAGATAAGTAATATCCTTTTAAGGTTATGATATATAGAGTAGTAATATTACTTCTCTTAGGTCCCCTATTATAATTATCCCCCCTTCTAAGGCTATTATCTTAATAGATAGTAAGTAATTAAAACTAAGTAGATCTTATACTTAGGGGGGCTTTACTTTTCCTAGTCTATGATAGCTTTCTTTGCTAGCACTTTAAGTTAAGTGAATTTAAAGTGTTAATAGTTAGTTACTTTGCTCTTAATAGAGATTCTTATTTTCCTTATTTAGTTTGCTCTTTTATTATTATTTTCTTTTAATTTATCTTCTTATTTATTAATATATCTTAAATAATAATTTTTTTTTTTTTATTATAAATAACTATTAATTTATTTATTTATATCTTATATAATATTAATATTTTACTATATAATATATTAACTATTTATTCTATGCTTTTTAATAAGTTTATTTTTATATAAGTTTTAATATTATTCTTAAGGCTTTTAAGATTAATATATAAGCCTTTAATAATAAGGAGATTATAATTATAAATATTCCCTTTAACCCTTGCAAAGTGCTAGCAAATCTCTTTATATTAAATCTTAATAACTTCTTAGACTTTAGTTTAAATATAAGTAATAATATAAAGGCCTTAGGCTATAGTCCTCCTCCCCTTAGTTCCTTGGCTTTTAACTCTGGCCCTAGCAGCGGAAGTGCTAATAGTCAAGAGGAGGAGGTTAATAAGGAAGAAGAAGAAGAATAAGACAAGGAAGAGGAAGATAAGCATGAAACTCCTATGCATGCTAGGTCAGCGGCGACTCGCCATCCTCGCAAGACACAATCAAAGAAGCTACACTGCCTATACTGCGCTGCCAAGGTCATTGCGCGCGCTAACTAGTGCATGCATTGCCTCTGAACTGCCTGCCGGGCCTATGCCTATCTCGAGCTTAAGCCTCTTGAGATTATTTGCGCTAATTATATATTTAGTAATGCTTTAAGTAAGCATTATAGCTAATGCAATAAGCATAAGGATACTTATAAGTTAATAAGCTATTTAACTTTACTCTTAATTTGCTAAGTATTAGCCTTTATTAATAGGATATATAGCTTATTATTAATATTAAGGGCAATTATTAAGATCTTATTAATTTTTAAGATTAATTTTATAATATTATTTTTTAAGCTTATAATTAAGAATTTAATTATATCTTTATATTAAAGGATTAATTTATTATTATTCTTTTAAAGGTAATATATTAAATTGTATTAATTTAAGCTTAATATCTTATTAAGGCTTTTAATAAGGCTAAGCTAGCTTAATAATAAACTTATAATTTAATTAATATTAAGAAGAATATCTTAAGTACTTATATTGCTTATAATGCTTTTATCTTTAATAGAAGGATATTATTAGCTACTTAATATTATTACTTAAGATATAATATTATAAGTTTAATAGTTTTATTTTAAACTATTAATATATTATTAATACTTTATTTAGCTAGTTAACTAGCTTTAACTTTAAGAGTAAAGTTAAATTTTATACTTATCTCTTATTAATAATAAATATATTGCTTAATAGTTAACTATTTAAGCTTATTATTATATTATTTTATTTATCCTTTAAGAGAATATTATACTTAATAATAAAGTTACTTACTTAATAGTTACTTATAGTCTATTAATATTAAATAAGTTTTAAAGATATAGTTTATTAATATATTGCCTAGCTATAAGGCCTTATTAAAATTTTACTTATTTTATTTTTCCTCTCTTAATTAATAATATAATATTAATAGCAAGGGGCTAAGTAATCTTAAGCTTAAAGTAGCCTAAGCATTGCCTTTAGCTCTCCCCTTAAGGTTACTAGCAAGGCATAAGATAAACTCTTTAAGCTTTAGTCTTATTATAAATAGAATGTTAATATTTACCTTTGCTTAACTAACCTACCTAGTAAAACCCTTATTATAATTCTAAAGCTTCTCTTATAGTTACTTAGAGGCAAAATAGCACCTTAAGGCAAGCAAACTATTTATATAACTATAGCTATACTATAAAAAGAAAATTTACGCACTTTAAATAAGAAGTCAATGAAAGAGATATCTATCCTTAGCTTATAAATTATTAACTTTAAGGAATAGTATATTGCTATTTATTATTAGATATATAAGTAACTAAAGGAGAGTAAGAAGATAAATAGGTAATAGATTATAAGGACTTCATTGCTAAATAGTAAGAAGGCTATAGTTAAGGTCTTAAATTAACTATATTAATCTCTATCCTTCTTAAAATCTATAAAGAATATCCTTCTTATAGCTATAACCTTGCTAATAGCTCGCTATATAACTATTCTAAGCATATGCCCTTAATAAGCTATCCCCCCTTACTAAGCACCTCTTAATGCAAGTTATCTATAACTATATAGCTAAGCAATAAGTAACTAACTAATAATAATTAATAAAGTATATATCTTAAAATTTTCTTACTTTCTTCTTATATTATATTATATTTAAAACCTCTATTGCCTTTTAATAGGCTCTTAATAATTTACTATAGAGCCTTATAATATATATCTTAAACCTTAAACTAGCCCTTATTTTCTTTTTCTTCCTTCTTTCTTTATTATTACCTTGCTATGCATATAAGTGCCTTTTATAAACCTATTAATAACCCCTTACTTACTTAATATAGCCTCCCTATTTATCTATCTATCTTATCTACCCTTGCTATTACTATATAAGTATATCCTAGAGAGCTTATAATAACTTAATAGCTAATTAATATTAAAGGCCTAGAAAAGATAAAGCCCTTCTGCCTTAAAAGAAAGCTAAGACTAAAGTTAAAGATAATAACTTATAAGTACTTAGCTGCCTTATAGCTTCTCCCTTGCTAAGGAGCAATATATTAATAAAGAGATAATTATAAAATCTTATATTATTATTATCTTTAAGCCTTTTATTAATATAATAATAATAGTTACTTTAATGCTAATAATAAGGTAACTTATTCTCTTCTTATTAATTTATAGTTAACTCTTAAGGTAATAAATATATTTAATAAGTGCTCTTATTATATAAATAGGAATAAGGCTTATAAGGCTCTCCTTGCTAAATATATTGCTCTTAGCTATATAATTGCAATAGCATTTGCTTAAGGTAATAATATAAGTTATTTTTAAGTCTTAGCTATCTCCTTATTAACTTATTAATAGGATACTCTTAAGAAGCTTAAGGGTTCTATTAAGAAGGCACTTAATAATATAGCTATTAAAGTATCTCTTGCAAAGCTAAAGTTATAGGCATCTCCCTTTATCCTTACTACTCTCTTATTAAGTATATGCAATACTAGCTATGAAATTTTCTAGCTATAGCTTAGTCTAAATATTATTAATTTCTTGCACTTTCTTTGCAAGGCTTATAAGTTAACTTATAAGATAACTTCTTAATAACTCTTAATAACCCTTTAATTAACTTATAATAAATAATTAAGCAAGATATTCTTAAATATGCTTATTTAATTAAACTTCTTAAAGGTTTAAATAAGGATAAGGAGTAATTATAATTAACTTAATGCTAACTCCTAGGTTAATTACTATTAAGCTACTTTTAAGTTATAGAAAAGGGGTTTCTATAGTTTATAAATAAATATTATACTTTAGGCTATAAGTATCTCTTTCCCCCTTCTCTCTCCCTATTAATTTATTAATCTCTTATATTACTTCAATTTATAATATTATATCTATTGAGATTTCCTTATTTAAATCTTAAGCTCCTTAGCTAAGATTTTACTTTACTTACTTTATACCTTTATTAATATTTCTTAGCTAGACTTTATTTTTAAGTAAATATTATTAATTCTACCTTTTAAGTTTCTCTTTATACTCCTTTATTATCTCCTTATTTATAAAGTCTCTTTAGGGTACTTATAAGTTATAATCTTTATTATAGCTTATTTATTTTATAAGGTATTATC